>CM055658.1:21377171-21558869 GCA_029378335.1 Agrilus mali | reverse complement strand
GTGCAATGAATATTGGTGGCGTAAATACTTTAGCCTGTATAAGGTAAAAATTAAGGCTAGTTTTGATGTAGCAAAATCACTACATAAGATATAATGTGAATTGCATTCATTATGAAACATTGTTTATGAAATGTTTAGTCTGCAAGTGTGATATTACATCCTTTTTGTTTTCTTGCAGTAACATTGATAGAGATACAAGTAAAACCACTAAGATTTATCCTCTTCCTCATATGTATGTAGTGAAAGATCTAGTTCCAGATATGAATAACTTTTATAAACAGTATAAGGATATACAACCCTGGCTTCAAAGAAAGTAAGATTTTTTTTACATACTATAACAGTAAAGTTATAATTTCTATGCAATTTAATGTAGAAAAATTACATTATTATATAATTATTATAGAGATAACAAAAAAATTGGTGATGAACAGTATTTGCAAAGCATAAAAGATCGTGACCAATTAGATGGGTTATATGAATGTATATTGTGTGCCTGTTGTTCAACATCCTGCCCAAGTTATTGGTGGAATAGTGACAAATTCTTAGGCCCAGCGGTTATCATGCAGGTATAACAAAGAATAAAAAGGCCTATTAATCTGGTACAAGATTATTTGGTAATTTAAGACTGATAGCTGCTTTTTACTCGAAAATATGCGTTCAGTTTTTTCAGAGCTTAGAAGCAGCATTCTTCAAACCCTTTTGAAAAGAAAAATGAATTACATTATAGTTTGTAAAAAAGGGGGTTTCAATAGCTTTAAAAGTATTTACATTTTGGTTATTATTGAATTAGTTATTCAAAGTTCTTAAAGCTCAAAGTTCAAAACACTGTAACTAAGTAGAGGATTGAGCTTGCACTTCTTTTCCTGAGGGTTTGTCCATCTCTGAGTAGTGGTAAAAGTAATAAAAGGTCAATTTGTTATGCTCTCTCAATTTTGATTAAATTTGTTCTGCTGCAAGTCTTTTAGACTTACAATTTTTTTATGTAGTCTTACCGATGGATAATCGATTCAAGAGACACCAATACCCAGGAAAGATTGGAAAAATTGAAAGATCCTTTTTCTGTATTCAGATGTCATACTATCATGAATTGCACAAATTGTTGCCCTAAGGTATTCAGTTTTTCTTTCATTAGAAGCAAAATATAAATAGTTTGAGATATTTGCTACTAACATTACTTTTTTTAACTTTAAGGGTCTAAATCCTGCTAAAGCAATAGCAGAAACTAAGAAATTATTAGGTGGAATTGCTAAAAAGAAGGAACCTGATATGAATAGTGTTTGAATTCACCAAAAATAATACAAATAATAAGAGCAACATGTAATAGATTACATTTGAAAGTGTATTTTTATTGGTATTAATTAAGATGTATACATAAATAAAGTATTGTCAGTATTCATGTTCATTAATATTGTCAAATAAAAAACAGTGATTAACTGAAATCGCTTCTGAAAAGACTATACTTTCTGTCATAATAAGATTTTATATTTTTTTATAAATGAATTCATTAAACTGTTAGTTTATCAATCCAAATACACTTCAAGGAAGGGTTAAATTTCGTCAACGAAATTAAAAGGTTTTTAAATTTATAACGACGCCTAAGTTGTATGTTACTCTATATACACGTGTGAATTAGGGGTTGCCTACAACTCCACTTTTATTTTATTTAACGTGTATTAAACCGAGTATTTTAAAAAAGATAAAAACTTTTGTTACATATTTTTAACTGGTTATAGTTCCTAAAAATGTGGTGGCTAAATACCCCATAAGACAATGTTAATTTTTTTATTAATGTAATATAAAAAGACTAGAGGATAATTTGCATTTATTATATTGTGGTATGTGTTAATAATGAATAAAATAAACAAACAATATTATATTGTAAACAAATGGAATTTTTCGCGACATTATTATCAAGAATGTTGAAAATGTAATAAACAAAAATGAATACGATCTAGTTTTTTATCGAATTCCATCACGTGGATTAAAGTATTTAATTTATGCGAAAATAAGATTTAATAATAAATCAGTGATTATTTAATTAAAAAACATATATATGCATGTGATTATCTGTCATTAACGAGTATTTAGATAATTAATTTGTACATAGTCGTCGTACGGCTTTTTTAATTTGAATTCACAATCGCGAAGCGTAGGATTGCTTAGTGGTACGATTATTCGCGTTGCTGATTGGTTAGTAATATTATCGCTATCAGCGCAGGTCGTCGTGGTAAATAGCAGGGCAGCCCCACTCATGAAATAAAGAAATTTATTCTGATTCAATCGCGAAGAACGAGTTACGTTCGGTTTTGTGCGGGTCAAATTGAGAATAAAATTTAAGGATCTTGCTTTTCGGCCGCTATAGTGCACGTTGGTTAAACAGTGAATGTGTCGTCAAAGGTTTCGCGATGAGTAGCGCTTGCTGTATGGAAGTTCGTGGGTCGTTACGTGTTCGTAATAGTAACTTTGTCGGATCCGGTCCCTATGATTATGATAAAGTGAGGGAGGTTCGAGCATGTCCCAGTGTTATGTCACCTGAGACCAAGAGACTTTTGCCTCCAAACACGGAGACAGTTCAAACGAAACCATTTCCAATACGAGGTAACTGTTTAGATTTTAGAGATATTAAATTTAGATATTCATCATGTTTGGCATCCTCGCCTATTAACGTGTCTTTTTTAAAAAATCGATGAATATTCTATATTAAATACGTACTGAATAACGGTATGGGGTATTTAAATTCTACGTATGAAGATAGAGTAAGGTTATGGATAGAACAGCTGATGGTTCTACACCTGCCGCAACATAAATGTTATTTTTCTAGAATTTCTTGACCATTTTATAAAATGCCACTTTCGTATTTTATTCCTGTTTAATTTAACTACTTATCACAATTCACATAATGCAGTTCTAACATAATGCTTACCCTTTTTTTATGCCTACCTAGGTATAATTTTGATAATTGCAATGATAGTTTTATATCTTTACACATGCATTTTTATTATTAACTTGTTGAAATATTTTAAAAGTACTTATTATGCACTTTTCCCGTATCTAGAAGGAACATGTAATTATATAAAAAAAAAATGTTAACATTTATAGTGTTCATAAATACATAGGTACCTAATTTGAAGTAAAATAATAATTAAAAATTCAGTTCTTTTTTAATATTTTATTTCTACGTTATTGCTGTCTTTACCCACTCGTAATTAAGATGATGAGTACCTACCCTGGGGCGTTGTTGTCGTTGTCGGCCATTACTCTTTTTTAATTGTTGTCGGCCATCATTGTTTTTAATTGTTGTCGGGCGTCATTGTTTTTAATTGTTAGGGTGTTGTTGTCGTGGTCAGCCATTACTCTTAATTCATTATTGCCATTGGCTGTCATTGCGATTTTTTAATTATTAATAAATAATCAGTTACAAATTGTAATGTTAAAATGTTTGTGGTTTTGATAGTGGTATAATGTAAAACTCCAAAATGTGTTTTTTAATGCTTGTGCCATTTTGGAGTGTGCCCCTGGCAGGCGCCCCTAATTACGACACTGAAAAGATATGACTATTATCTCGGTTTACGTATTATTTTTAATTAAACCATTTGTTTTTATGATAAGGTCATCTCATTATTTCCAAGCATAAGTGTCTCTGCTTTGGTTTAAATGAATACTGTATAATTATTTGGACAATAGTGAAGATATTGCCAATAATTAACAGACGTTATTGAAGTTAAAGAACTGAATTTTATAATTTAATTTTGATTATCCCTCCCTTAAGTTCTTGCATTGAACGTTAATCAAATGAGACAGTAGACGTGACTGAATTCACCTATACAACCACATTTCTTAATGACCCAAGTAATTCAAAAAGCAATGCAGTATGCAACAGACAAGTGTACCAACAATAATTGCCCAATGCACGTACAATTTTGTGTAAGGTCCTTCGGTGTTCTTGTTGGATCTCATGGTGCACTTCTCTCATCACGCTCATTATTATTGCCAGTTAAAAATTACTCTTCAAATAACAGTGCATTTATGTGCATCGTCATCTACCTAATTTGGTCGCAACGTACCTGTGTAATTTCGCCTTAAAAATTAATGTGGTTGGAAACAATACTGTCAATACTTGCAATTAATTTGAGTTGCAGGATATCAGCTTCAGTGGGTTTATTATTAAATTACCCACCCATGATAATAAAATTGATAGATGAACAGATTGAATTGCTTGATAACAAAGCACGATAAAATAACATTTAATAAGCACCGTGATTCAGTCGTGATTTTTTTAAAGACTAGTGCTGTATATTTGCGGAAATATGTTTTTTGTAATAAGTATTTCCTGAAATATTGAAATATTGGAAATATAGGTATTAAAGACTAAAAAATAATAAACATTTAAGTATGAATTAAAAAATAACATAAACATAAATAAAGCGTTAACGTCAAAACAAGACAAATATGTAAGGTCAAATTTGTAAAATAATACAACCGCACTTGGATAACCCAAACTTCCATAAGTCGGACCAAATTGTTTGGCAATAGTTCTATAAGAAATACGAGTAATTTTTACTTGATAACCCTAAAATAATATTTGGCATCAACTTCAATAAGTTGAATTTTTGGGGGAATCCCTTTATAATGTACGATTTAACTTTTAGCGTTTCTTTTTAATAGCACTACCATGTACCTACCGAGGCAGTGAAGCAGTTCAGTTCCTACTATAGATATTACCTGCATAGGTATCTATCAGTATCACGAAATAAATACATACAAAAGATAATAAATACTAATGTATTATTAAACACTTTTTTTGAATCGTTAAGAATGCTTTCAAAAATTTTTTTTAATATTTTCCAAGACTAGTTCGGAAAGGAGGTGGGTAAAATTCCTGGTAATTTTCGCCCATCATAATTATTGAGCGTGTTTTTTTATTACTTTTTTTTTTTAATACAACGCTGCAAATGATTAGTTAATATATTTATATGTATTTAAAAGTGTATACATATTTAATGATTTCGATACGATACAGCTCAATTGGCAATTTGGACATGACTCAAACTAAATTTAAGAAATATAAACTAAAGTACCTATATGCATTTATGCACAACAGGTTCTTTGTTCGTTTAGGAATTTACACCATAGCGAAGCAGTCTAAACATAAACATCCAGTCTTATCGCCAAACTATTGTTTAGTTTGCACACTTATGAAAATTCAAAATTTTGATTAAAACCTTTTTATTATATTTATATGAAGTACAAGTATGAACCTTTATATTTAGATTAAATTGATAAGAAAAAAAATAGTCGTATGAAAAAACAAATTACTTCTGATTCTTATATTTTTCCCATTTTCAACGTTTTTTAGATATTATATATATTAAAAAAAAATATTGGACCCTTTATGCATCACTATATTTTTTATCTCTCGAACATTGAGCGCGTAATATATATTTTGTAAGAAATAATCATAAAAACGACGAAAATGGCAATACTCCAGAAATATCCCAAGATTGATGTCTTTTTTTTCATACGACTTGCTACTTTTGAATTTCTTATAAATATAATTAATTAGCTTTAATCAAAATTTTAAAATTTTATGACTATGATTGGCGAACACTACACACCATTTGAGATTGGAATACAATTCTGATACACATAAAAAATACGTATTGATTTTTTGTACAGAATTTTTTTAAAAACTAAAAAGCTGCTAGAATCAAATTGCTCGGTTGTGTTATCACATTTGTTCCTATTTCCTGGGTTACTCTAAGAAATTTTATACTTATGTACTTACTTATACAGTGTTATGTTAACATTTGTTTCTTCAGTCATCAGTTATCACAATTAAAAATGATTCAAATTTATTAGCTAACGACGTAAATATGAGGATACTAATTTTAAATGAACTTGAAAATTATTACACTAATACAGGAATACATACTCATCGTATATTGTTTATTTCATTTATTTAATTTAAATGTGAAAAATACGTTTTTAGAAATTCGGATAAACCAATTTTTTTTTATTGTTACTCATCCAACAAACCCATTGGAATCCATGATGTTCTTCAGATATGTGTAGTTAATTTACATCTGCATTTCATTACAATATTTAAACAAAAATTTCCACAAATTACCATTAAGTGGATTTTTTTATTATAATATGTATTTAAAGAAAATTATTAGGTATTAGAATTTCAGGATTTCACTGTATATAAAAATACTTCCCCATTGTTTACCTCGCTATCGCCATCGCTTTTTTTTTTCTAAATATACCACCATCGTACATTCGTTACAAAAAATTTTTATATACAGTGAATTTCATTTATAATAACTTCGGTTGTAACGACGTTTTGGTTATAACGACATAACATATAGGTAAGTCTCTTGAATTTAACGTCGATTTCGGTTTTAGCGACTAATTTTAATGAACTGTTAATTACAAGATGCTAGAAAACTCATACTGATATTGCGACTGAGTCTAAACACAAAACTTTTTTATCTATCATTTGTTTACATTCACAGACAGTCAGCAGTTGTACTTAATAATTGTTTATAAATGTTAAGGTTGATAGTTAAATCAAAGAATCAGTTACTGAGTACTTTTTTTGTCTAATTTCCTTCTTTCATTCTTTCTCCCTTTCTTTTTATATAGCGACGGAATTTAATGGTCCTTTCATCGTCGTTATAAACGAAATATACTGTAGGTACTTAAAATTAAAATAATTTGGGAATCCTACATGATTCACTTACGACGTGCTATGAAAAATGTAGGTGACATCCTTACAAATTACCTACGTATATTACATTGTAATTCTTTGAAATACCTAGGCAGGTACTACCTTTTAAATCTTCGTTTCGTAATGTTTCGGACTTTTTGTGAAATTCAAGCTAATGAGAAATGTACTTAAGTCATATTGTGCTCTACCTACCTACCTACCTGTCAGTCTGTCTGTCTGTCACATGCGCTTTCTCACGCACGCAATTGGTTCTTGAAACTCATTCCCGGTCTTTTTACTGGTTGACTGGGGGATTAATGGCCATTGAAATTTTTGAATGAATCCTACGGCATGCCAGACGTCACGTTGCACGTGACGTGTCTTTATAATGATTCATCCGCTTTTCACTACGAATGCGATAAAATTGAGAAACATTATGCAATTCAAATGACATTATCCATACCACTCATCTTCATTATTCATAGTGTATTGAAATATATATAATAATTAATTACTAATCTTCAGTATACCTACGTATATATTAAGTACAGAATTATTTTTAAAAATTAGATTGCCTGAAAAATACTTCACTTTATCTAAAAATAATTTATTTTATAAATAAATAATTTCCACAATGTAGGTATGCATTTATATACCTACTACTTCAGAAGAAGCCTCAAGGAGACGAAACAATTAAGTTTCAACATTAAACAATTGTGGAAATTATAGTTTATTTATTTATAAAGTGAAAATGAATCTCCATCAAGCTAAAATTAGATACTACTTATCAATTATAAAAATAATTTATTAGTTTTTTATATGATCACAGCCACAGCTGATCATATTTTACCAACATAGACAATAGGTGCAATTTCTTTGATATTAATGGCAAAATGTATAAAAAAAATATTTTACATAAATATATTTTGAGTAAATAAAGTAGAAAAAATGTAATATTGTACAAAGAATGATTAGAGCATGTCATGCTTTAGGGGTTGGCAAAAGAAAACATACATTATAATACATAGAATAAAATAGGTGAAAGTTACTAGTTTTCAAAAATTTTTACTATTTATTATTGGTAATAATAACATTTGTTTAAATTTTAATCGTTTAATGCATGCAAATATGTTTATAAAATTCCAGTTGTATTTTGCTACCCAAATCCACACTCTGTTTTTAAACCTTTAATCTTTGAACTTTAAAAATTGTGTAAGCAAGTTGCAATTTGTTCGTAATAACAAGACGCTAATAATTTTGCAACATAATACACAAAGACCAGAGATAAACCGAGGTGATCAATTGCTAAAATCATGTAGGTACCTTCAAATTACACATAGGACCACTTTTTAATAGTATTTTCATAAGCACCACAAAGAATCGCATAATATAAAAAACAATAACGTTATGTAAATTTGCTATGTTATTGATACAAAATATGTAGATACTACGTGTGCTTAATAATCTAATAATTAATTGATGGTGTTTCTATTAAGTTTCTAAAATAAAGACAAATTTTGAGAAGTCTAACCGAATTGATTGGCAATAACATCAACTATAGAAATACGTGTAATTTTTCGTGATAACTCGAGCCCTCGAACTTCTCCAATTTTGATAATTTTAAGATAATATTTGGCACCAACTTCGATAAGTCGAATTTTCCAGGGAAATCCCTTACTTAATAATGTACGATTTTAACCTCTCTCTTTTTTTACGTAAAGAGAGAGAGACACTATGCAAGCAGTGAGAGAGTGAGACAGTTCATACTTGTTATCAAAACGTACTTTGTCTTTTGAACAAAAATTAAATCTTACAAAAAAGTGGTAAGTGGTCCACTTTAAAAATATGTATATACTAAACTATACGTATATTTATCCATCTATTTATGTATCTCTCTGTAACACGTGGTTCCTATACAAAAAATAAACACATACATATGTGAATGTCTTTTTTATACAATAATTCTAAGTTTTGATACCAAGGTTTTTTCTGTCATTCGAGTTATTGAAGTTCGAATTTATTTTTAAATCCCAATTAAGATTTTTGATTTGTCATGATCCAATAGTACATTTTGAAGTACCTACACCACTAGACGAATCAGTAGATAATATTATTATAGCTTTTTAATTAATTTCTAAAGAAAAGCACCACCAAGGTTTTATACCTATAACGTGCACGCACCTTTCTTTATAACTGTACTAATTATCTTCTATAATTATTATCAGTGTCAATGAGATTGTTATTGGCCTTTAAATTTACTGAAAAGACTTTTAGGCTTTCACGGCCGGCGTTATTATTAGAAGAAATTGTGAAACCCGGATTTCACAATTTCTTTTAAATTTATTCTTTTTTAATTGATAGTGACATGACTTTGACATTTCTCGTTATATATAAATTTAAGCGGTTCGATTAGGTCATAAGTTTATCGGGAAGAACATTCTTTTATTTTTTCCATAGAAAAAAGATTCGAATTTTAATAGATAATTTATTCTTTCAATTTTATTTTCTTCTTCTTTTTCACTTGCCTAAAAGTATCGTAGGTACATTTCTTTTATGATATTGATGTGCGCAATTCATTTGCTTTATTGATATTTTGTAATTGAGATAATAAAAAAGAGGTCGTAGGTACGTATAATGTATAATTAATTTTATCGCATGTCACGAGGTGAAAGCTCCATTTTCCCCCTTTTTGGGAACACACCGCCCCTGTTCAGTTCCATTAGTACTGAGATAAACTATAATGGAATGTAAATACTTCCCTATTAAATTTATAAGTTTATCTTATCAGGCTGTACGCATTGATAATAGTGTAACATAAAATTTCACATTCTGCTTCCACGTTCCATAAATGAAGTAATGTTGACTTTTGAACTTTAGTATACATAAGTAATTCATTAATTAGCATAATTCTATACAGTTTGTGTGTGTCTTAAATCTATTCGCGTTCTTATTATTCCCGTGAGTGTCGGCAAGTTTTGAATGCAACTGTTTCTTTAACTGTATGTATTTTTATTCAATTAAAGTATATAAATCTGTTTAAAAAAAAGTGACCTGTTAGGTATTTGTTTTACGATTAATCGAACACGTGGTTAACTTGTATCAGCTGTACAAAAAGAAAACGAGATCACGTTGACTCCACGTATGCGGCTATAATATCAGACTGCACTGTAGTGTATTTTCTCTAATCGTAATAAGCTCATTTGATGCTTGTGTGATTTTTTTTTATGAGTTGTAGCTGCATAATAAGAACTTGTCTTGTCGTTAGAAAAATTGCTAATAAGTACTTACTCGTTCTATTATTTGTGTCTTAAAAGTGCGCGTGGTTTATTTATTTTATCAACAAGAAGATAAGGAATAGATACCTACAATGAATTGTTTGCCGTTGTCTTCAAGTAAGATAAGATGTCGATCTCATTTTTATTATTTATTTCATACAGAAGCAGTTTTCTGTATGCAGTATGTATACATAGACATAGGTGTTATAGATTACCCTTAGATAGATTGTATTATGACGTTTTATTATTTGTGGATATAATGGAGAGGTTCATTTTATCATTTTTGAATAAGTACCTACATTCCGTTATTCCTCATTGTTTGCACATCAATGGGCAAAAATATAACTGTTGATTGAATAAAAAGTGAATGTGATTTGAATTAAATTAATCCAAATACTTAATCACGTGTGCAATTTCGAAGTTTTTTAGTGCCACAGAGGACCTAATTAATTGAGAATTAATGACAATTTAATGAAATACATATTTATTACCTTTCATTTTGACAAATTAGGGCTTGCTTAATTCATTCATTAAGTAATAAACTTTGGTTTTTAGAAATATTTTATGATGTACCTATTCCTTTTGGTTTTCTCCATTATTTTACTTGTTAGGATTACTAACCATTAACGAGATAGAATAAGGCCGTTATATTAAAAACATCAAAAACTTTTTATTCAGATCTAGAAAAGCTTTCATCGAAACTACATTTTTCCTAGGCTCATTAATAAATTGTGTCAATAACCTAATTTAATGTTATTTTAGTATTTAAGACATTTTATATGCTTGCGTAACCTAAAACGAAAACATATATACTTAGGTAGCTCCTAACACAAAACCGAGGACTAAAATATTTTTTTTTTCTTTTTCTGTTGGGTTTTTTCCTAATTTTGGCATTTTTATGTTTTTTTTTTTTAATGCTTAAAAGGGGCCAAAAGGACAATTCCATGTCATGTTTTGTTACTAATGTTTGACAGTGTGGTTAGTAGTAAGTACATCTTTTAAGCTTTTTGGATTAAATCAAAATTGCAAAATTATCAGTTGCAGGGGTATAAATATTCTTCTTAAAAACCAGTATGTTGTAACATGTCATTAAAAACAAATATTTTTAATAACTCTTTTATATCCAAAAATAGAGTTTAGAGAGAGTAGGGTCAGGTGGAGTTATTGTAAAACCGGGCTAATTGTAAACAGTCTCTTTATTTCGGTGAAATAGGACTCTTGATTATTCCAACTAATGGGAATTATAGAGTGTGGTGTTGACTTTCGACGGTTGGATGCTTTAGCGCGCTAAACAGCAGAGGAAGAGTGTCGCAATATTTTATGTTAAACAGTGAAAATATTTCTATATAATATCATTTTTGGGGTAATTATGAACATAAATTTATAAATATTGTAACGAATTTTCTAGTCAAAGTATTTATTTAAACAATTATTTATTTAGCACTATTTATAACACTTAAACACTAACTTAGAACTACCATTTATATCAGAACAATTCACTTATTTATATAACAATTTATTTATATCACTTTGTCTATTATCGGTTTTAATTCGCGCACTGATGCTTTCTTACAACTAACTGTGTCTCGGTCCAAAGATGATCACTATATATACACCTTTCGAACTTTCTAGACAGGAACTCGAAGAAATCCTGAGTATTCCCGAATGAAGTAATAATTAGAAAATCCTCGATTATTCCAGAATTGAACTTGTTATTTGTCGCCGGAGAATGATTTACATCTTGTAAATTGATAACACGAAAAGTACCGTGTGCGGTGTTTACGCCGTAAGCATATTAGCGATAACAAGTACATGCCACAAATTGTTATCGCACACACGTACTGTGTCACTGGTCGCTACAATATAATTTCATTGGAATTCACGTTTGAAAGCGAGTTTTGTTCACTTTTGCCCCATTAAAAACCTTTATAAAGCCAGTACAAACAACCCCTAAGTTTTCGACTGCGTTAATAAGTGAAGGAGGAATTGTAAACTTAAGTTTTTTTGCAAAAAAATCCGAATTTGCATATTTAACAACAGAAATGCACTTAAAATCAAACAAGGACCTAAATTAATCATGTACCTAGTCGTCTAAATTTCATCTTCATGTAAGATACATCGAGCTTCAAAAGTCAAACATCCAAAATCGTTCACAATTATAATTACCTGACCCTATAACTCATTATTGTTTTCGGTATTTGTTTCCAACTTTTTCAGGCATATTGTATATAAAATATAAATTTTGTTCAAATTTTTGTTTTACATTATTAGGCATTTAGGAGTTATTCTTCTACATTTAGCAACGATACGTTGACGCAACTCTTTCAAAGCTTTAAAACAGTCGTTTCCATAAACTTTTGATTTTAATTACCCCCACAAAAAAGTCGAATAATGTATCGCAGAATCCCTTTTCCTATTTAAGATTTAAGGGTTAGAAGAGGGAGGAAATGAATGGTGTGATCACCGTTTCTGAATTAAAAGATGCCCATCTTCAAAAGTAAGTTGATCAGTTCAAGGGATATTTTCCTATATATACCTATGTATAAAACAAAATGTTCTTTTGATTCGTTTTCAATGACCCATTCTGTATACAATACCTACCGTACCTATATCATTATATATTTTATGTATTATAATTATGTTTCACGTGAAAAAAGTAAACCTACGTACCTATACGTAATAGTTCGTGGCAACTGATAGGCGATATCATATATCATATACACCTAAAGCCATCCGCGTTTGTTTATATTTTACGCTTGTATACGTACCTTTGTCTGTGTAATTATCATAAGCGGTACTGAACTTAACCTTGTTTGTAAATTTTCAAGTTATTATAATATTACATAAGCATATGTGTATACACAAATACATGTACATATGTACATGTGCATAGTTTATGGCGATTTTAATTTCAAATTGATTTTGTGTTGCGCAACACATTAATAAAAAGAACATACCTGGGTAATTAATTAACTGCAGTGAATTTTTCCATCAGGCGGAAGGTTTCATTTTTTCGGTTTTATAAATACATACATATGTACCTAATTACATTACCTGCAAATTAGCTTGGATTAATAATACACTGCAGGTGTTTTTATAGAATTCTAAAATCAGAATGTATCTATTTACGTTTTACTTTTTTTTTTATTTTAATGAGTCTCTCATAATCACATGGTTGCAAAATAAAAATTAAAATACATCTACAGATAATAATTTATGAATCTGAGCACTCAATTGCGTAAATCCTTAACTGATAAAGGGAGGATCCGGTGTTCGGGTCTTGATTTTTTCATTTTTATTATACATGATGTTCAGAAATAAATTTTATAAGAAATGTAAAAAAATTGACATTCTCTCAACGATTAAAAAGCAGTCTTATTATTTTTACAATTATAGTTTTATTACAAACTGTTAAATGTTTAATAAAGTTTTTGGTAAGGTTGTGTTAAAATCGGTATGCTAATATACTGTCCGGGTCACTAAAAGTTTGTTTGTATTTGTTATTATATTGTTTATTTACATCCAAATGATTGTTTGTATTTTGAGTGTGTTGATTATGTTTGATATGTGTCGTTAATTGGCAGATACCTATTAAAAATGATATCAGATTACGTACTGTTTTAATTACCGTATATTTATTGCTTGTTACAAATGGCGCAGGAAATTGTAGTGATTGTGGAAACTACATTTTTGCTTTTGCTAGAGTACTTGCAGACAGGACCGGATCTACCATATGGCTTTTTGGGCTTCAGCCTAGGGCTCCGTGGATTCAAGGGGCCCCCAGCTAAGTCAAGTCAAAGTCAAAAATAGACGATAATGCATGCGAAAGGATCCATAATATATTATAATATAAATCAAATATTTTACTGTCTAATTTTTTTTTATATACAGTGAGTAAATAGATGGGCCCCTAAGTAGTATTAGCCCAGGGCCCCCTAAACTCACGGTCCGGCCCTGCTCGCAGATTCTAAAGAAATATGTGATGCTTCATTACAGACGGTCCGCAATCGTTCACCGGTGGAGTAAACGCAGCCTCACTATTAACTTTTGATAGTTTTTGCTTCAACTTTGCCCCTATACATTCAGCATTTTCGAAATTAATTTAGGCATTTAAGAAATTGTGTCAATTTTAAATAAACTGGCTGGTGAAGGACCTCTTAGGTCATGCCAACTTTTAAACGAGGTTTTTTACTATAATGACGTAAGTAGCTGTGGTTTATGCTGCAATTTCTTCTTTCGTGTTTTTATAACGTTAGTCTATATTCGTCATTTGATGCTATTATGGTTAAATCACTGCTGCTCTGTTTATTTGCTTACGGATTTGCTATTTCCACGGATTTTTAAAGGCAAAACTTTCTATTTTCGGACCCATCAATTTAATTAATTGACTTGAAAAAGAATTAGCCAATAGATAACGTGTTAGCGAATACTGTCCATCCGATTGTACCTACTAATAATATTAAAAAAGTAAGCTGATAGTCTGGTTTTATAATACCGCTATAAACATTCTAGACATGATTATTACAATACGTTAGTGTGTGTGTATAAAGATAGAACTGGAAGAGTTCACTACTTGAATAGTTGCGTTTAATTTTAATTTCACGGTCATGAACGTAATTCAAGTGTATTATAGTGCAGTGTTTCATACAAGAATTGTTAGGTTAGTGTGATAGATTTTGTCTGTATCTGTTTGTCGAAAGTAAATTGTAAAATTAGTTTTTCGAGGAGCATTCAACTAGATTTTTTTTTGAGTCTAGCGTTTCATGCCAAACTTAAAAATAAACAGACAACAACTATTATATATATGCTTCAAACTGTTTAAATAAGAAACGTATGTGGGATCTACAAATTTTAATGTTGACACAAAAAGAAAATGCAAAAACAGATCTTTTGTTTCAAAAGTTTTTACATTGTTTGAAAAACAATTTTCAAATAATATTTTGTGTGTTTCTATGTATCTATTAGTAAGCAATTCATTTATGACGTGATGACTTTTCTTAACTAATAACTTGCCAAAAAAAGCATATAGGTACCTACAACACGTGTATGTATAAATTACGTCAGTGGCTCTTATAAGTATTAATAACTATCGTTCACATTTCTATTTCTAATTTTTTCTAATAAAAACGACCGAAAACAATTATAATATATAATAATATAATGAAATTGTAAACTATGTACTTTCTTGGTTGTACTACTTTACGTGTACCTACAAATATACAGGGTTTTTCAAGTTGATGGGCTATTAGAAGTATATTAATTAGTAGAAGGAATTCAATTCTGAAACTTGGGCTCATTTGGTTATTGTTTATGCCGCTTCTTTTAAAAATATTTTCAAGTTCGATTTACATGCGGTTATACCGGAAGTCGATACCAACTTTGTTATTTTAAATGGAATGGTATATTTTTTACGCTGAATTCGAATAAAACGTGTAATTCTAAGGTAAGTTTGATAACCAACTTGTACACCTATGACGATCGGTTTCTGAGTTACCTAATTTAATTTATAAAAAAAAAAATCGCTTCCGCAACCTAAATTATAAAAAATCATAACATCCACAAAATACAACTTAGAGTGTTGAAATTTTGAAAAAGTATCCATAAAGATCGAAAGAGAATAAAAAAGGAATCGATTGAAAAAATAAAAAATAGTAGGTGCCATTTGAAAAAACGAGGTAATTCGTGTTTGAAGTTTTTCAATTTTAGAATTTTATTTTGAACGCCCTGTATAAATTATTTAATTCAATTTTGTCAAGGCGTTAGCACTAATATTCAGCTTTTATCTACTAGTAAAAATTTCAACACTCTAAGTCGTATTTTGTGGAAGTTATGATTTTTTATAATTTAGGTTGCGGTAGCGATTTTTTTTTTATAAATTAAATTAACTCAGAAACCGATCGTCATAGGTGTACAAGTTGGTTATCAAACTTACCTTAGAATTACACGTTTTATTCGAATTCAGCGTAAAAAATATACCATTCCATTTAAAATAACAAAGTTGGTATCGTATTCCGGTATAACCGGATGTAAATCGAACTTGAAAATATTTTTAAAAGAAGCGGCATAAACAATAACCAAATGAGCCCAAGTTTCAGAATTAAATTCCTTCTACTAATTCATATACTTCTAATAGCCCATCAACTTGAAAAACCCTGTATAAGAAAAGAAAAAGATATGCAAGGAACTAAAAATTTTCAATAATTACTACTTCATCTTATGTGCATTTAATCACGTGAATCTTCTTTATTGTAGCTTCTATTTTTGTGAATATCTTCCACTTGGGAAGCTTCCAACAGCATAAAATAATGCAACTAAAATTTTTGCACTGCCCTATTAACTGTTACTTCCATTTTGCCATTTGATTGATTCAAACTGTTAAAAGCGAAACAGTGTGAGATAAAAGATTTGTCAACAGCTTTTATTTTTGTTAATATTGTACGCAATAAGATACCGAACTAGTTTTTAAGATGTGATATTTATTCTTATCATTTAAGTTTTGCTTTTACCTACTACCCATTTATTACCAAATATATTTACATATTTATGTACAAAACTATGTACATAATATTTATTTGGACTCACAAGCGCCACTGTTATTTATTTATTTATTTTTAATCATTAAGATGAAAATAATAATTATGTCACAGTTGTTTTGAGAAATATTAAATATAGCGAAATATTTTGCTTGAATTACTTGTATGTACCTACCTACCAACTACATACTTAAACATTGTTAAAAAAAAGTTGGTCAAGTCTCGTGGTTTTCTGCCAAACCGAATCTATTTTAAACCATTAATTTGCTGCGTCGTGCTTTTAAAACAGTCATGCACAATACACGTACACGTTTTACATATTTAATCAGTATACGTACAGGTCGACAAACGATCCCAAAAGTTCGAAATATACCATAAGTACCTGGGGAAAAGTAAAATGACATTTTTGATGACGCTGAAAAACCCGCATTTCGATATCACGTTTTTGGTTTTTACAAGTTACTAAATATAATAAATACCTATCGGTTACTTGAATATTATAGAAAATCTCGTATTTCCTTTGTACTAATACTTCCATTTTATCACAGCCTATATTTTGATATACAGACTGCATATGATTACTTTGTCGACCTGTATCTCACCTAGACATTATTGTCATGTGCATGAATGTAGGTAAAAGTTTATTCCTGCCCACATGCATACCTTTGTATTGGCGCTAAAAAGCTTGGATTTATTAACGCCATTTTAATGAGGAGTTAATGCCAAGTTGACATATTTTAATGCGGACTAAAATTTTAAAGGATCAAACAGCGATTATGTGTAAGATTAGTTTCGGAAAAACAGTCTTTACTGTGATTGACAGAGAAAAAAAAATTCGGCATAAAATACGTTACAGTAAGCACGTATGTACATAATTATATAAATGGAAAATCATTTAATTATCCACTGCAAAAATATTTATGTAGAAGCAAAATATGAAACAATTCCCTATTTCAAATACTGAATTCTTACTACATACTACAATGTTGTTCAAAGAAATAATTAAATTAGGATTTAGGAAAGGGCACATTTAAAACTAAAAGTAGACGTAGATATTTTACCTTTAATTTTTTCACTTCTCTCGTGATTATGTAAGTTTCATGTCTGAATTACGATATTATAATGATTAAAACTTACATATTCTCATATGCAAAGTATCAAATTTGTTCATTAAATTGTGAAATGTGATATTTATCCATTTACTTTTTAACTTACTCTTTCTAATTACTTTTTAAATGTATAAGTTTCAATGATAAAAATTAAATTAAATCTCTTGAAAAATTGTAGATGTCGAGATATACGTATTTAAAAAAATATTTCTAATTGGCTGGTGCCAAAACGGATTATACCGAAGAAAAAAAATAATAACAGGCGGGGACTAGCGGGAAAATGTCGCTAAAGTTGTAACTACAAACATTTCAACATAAAATAAATGGAAAGGGTAAAATGGGGATGATAAAGAGGTTGAAAATGATTTATTGTGATTTTCGGCGAAACATGAGTAACATGACAATTAGTGGAAATTGTTCAATACTAAAGTTGTAGATAATAATAAAATCTAACTTTTGTATTCTCGACGTTTTTTGATGGTTTTTTGATATAACCTCCAACCGATTTGTCAGTTTTTAATTTTATTACATAATTCAATTTACATGAAAATTTGTAAAAGTATAGGTACCTTTTGTTATAGGTACCACCAACAGACAGTTTCCTAGATATTTACATTTTTCATGTTTTAATTTAATTTAAAAAAAAATAATGTGATACGTAATTGAGTTTGGTCTAATTACAAGATTTTTTTGTGGCCCCATAGAAAAAATTGCATCCTGTGCCCACCCACTGTGCGTCATAATATTTCTCATGAATGATAAATAAAAGTGATTTATTATAGACAGACATTAATCAGATATTCTTTTACGCTACCATAATAACACTTCCTTATATTAACAATATTATATTTAATTACATAAGTATTAATATTCCAAACCAAAATCTTCACAGGACGTGTTTGTATTGTAATATTCTTTTAAATTATTTGGTGACATGTAGTGTTGGAGTATTCTTACTTAAAAATAATTTGGAAGCAATTGCATGTTTACTACTATTTTACGTGCAAGCCTTTGTGCCTAGATATAAATACAACCAACATTTGACGTTAATTTAAAGTGATAGTAATTTTTTTAGCTTGTAAGATACATGCGTACATATTTATGTCAGATTATGCCAATGTTTTCATTTATGTTAAGTTCAATACGTTTGGGTTTAGTCTAATTTGGGAAAAGTTTAACGGAAAATAAATAAAATCGATGCCAATCCTCAATATAATCATCAATGTTTTTATCAGTATGCATGCTTCAGAATCATGTACAATTATTTTTGTTTGAAGATATTGTAAATCTTTGACAGTGATGGATTTTGAAATTAATATGTAGATATCCACGTATAAATTATTGTAGATTTTTTGATTACCTTAGATTATCACTGTGTATTTGATTCATAAACCAAAATCAATTAAAAAAAAATACATATTTCAATAGTTAAAATAGCAGGAACGGAACCCGAATCATTTTATGTAGTTTCCGAAGAAGAATTTTATTGCTTAAAATATTCGAGGAAATATCTGTTTCCAAAAAGGTTTTCCTAAACTCTTGTAGTTCTTGTGGGGTGCGAAACCTTTTATAAGTAAATTATTTTTAATAAGGGCAGAAACTAAGATTTAATAAAGAAACCATGTAACCCAAAATATTAAAAACGAGATAAGCTCAATAATTAATGTTAATTGAAATAATTAGCTTCTATATTTTATAGATATAATAAAAAAAGATTTGAATAACGAACAGTGTATTGAGTAGGTATGTTATTGTTATTTATTTTTATTTAGTTTTTCAAGTACATAAGGTAATCAGAATTATAGTTCAAAAAAAATTTATATTGACGCACTTCAACAACACTTTTGACATCTTAAATTAACAATGATAAAGCAGAACATTCCGAATTATGATAACTGTTATCATAAATTGACACAATGGGGTAACTTTTCTTAGCTTATCGATATCACCCCACCCCCTGTTTGCGTAAATATTTGGTTGTTCAAATGTGCATTATACAACTTTAATGTATATGTTCACTGTTCATAGTGTTTAAAATATTTATGTAGCAACTTTTACAGCGTACCTGCTATTATTATGTAACAATAAGTAGCATATTTAACCCATTCCTTTGTTTAATAAGCCATTTTTAACTTAATTGTATTCAGCGTTTGTGAAACCTGTGGTGTGATGTGTTATCAATTTACGGTTAAATTTAGTTACTCATTGTGCTAACCTAGAGTAGTCATTTCCACGTAGACAGTGTAAAGTTAACACAGAATATTAGTTGTTGATAGTTATAGTAAGTACCTGTCGATAAGTTGGAAGTTCGCATACCTATGCATCAATAATTTGTGGATTTCAAAAAGTTTATCGCTATATTCTTAACTAAAAAATGTTGAGAAGTAGTGTCAAATTTTATCGACGAATAATTATTGATAACGGTATGTGTGTTGTTTGTCTTTTTTATGTTTATCAGAACATTTACACTTTATACGTAAATAACCAAACTCAAATATGACCATCAGGTACTTAAAAAATCTAAATAAAAATTCATAAAAACTGAAATGATTACTTCTGTATGTCTAACATATTTTCCTCATTTTAAATCATTCAGTAAACGATTATTACAGCACCTAAGAGTTACTATTTTTTATTAATTAAAATTGGAATAGTTTCTCAGCTCAAAAGAAGATCAAACCGTTGTATTTCTGAATGTTTTATCTGCGATTAACTGTCTACCATTAGTTTAGCTCGCAAATATAACATACATACGTACAGTATATGTATTCAATAATTTCCGATACGAAGCGAAAGCGTGAATACAATGTGTGCAACGTGTGTAACTTTCCTGATTAATGCGTGTTTTGATCATGGGCCTTTATCTGTTACAACGACATATTTATTCCACATAGTAAATTATTATTATAATTTTTAAATGACATTCTAACATATTTAAAGTATTTATTTAGCATTTTTTCGGTTAATTATAACTTCTTAATCAATTAATATCGGTATTTCTCAATTTCCTAGTGATATGTGAGCGTAGATCTACAGGCAGAAATAAATAATGTAATAAAAGATTAATAAAACTTTTAAGCGCTAAAATTAATTTATTTCCTACCTACATGATAAACACATTTTTAATAGAAACACCTAAAGTTGGTTAAATGATGCAACATAATTCTATTTATAACTGCATCGAATAATTAACAAGGATTTATAGTAACTGTGACACTGTGTATACTGTATTATTAGTTATAAAGAAGCTAAACGATTTCTTTTTCTTTTTTACAGGAGAAAGAACCGATTTTGTTAACAGTCCTCATGTTATTGCAATGGTTGGATTGCCAGCACGTGGCAAAACATACATTTCAAAAAAATTGTCACGTTACCTAAACTGGATAGGAATAAAAACAAGAGGTAATAAATAGTAAGAATTCAACTAAAAACGTTTCTTACAACCACTTAGCAAGATAAATTTCATTGATTGACATTTTTGCCTCACAAAAAGGAATAATTTTCTAACTAACTACATTATTTTAAAATTAATTGTAAAACGTATCTATCTACAATAAGAAAAAAATTATCTACCTGTAAAATGTTATAAAAATTTCAGTTTTTAATTTGGGAGAATACCGTAGACATGCAACCACAGCTTACAAGACTCATGATTTTTTTCGGGCTGATAACATGGCTGCTATGAGGATAAGAACACAATGCGCTGTCGAGGCCCTTAACGACGTTATCAGATGGTTAGAAAATGGAGGCGAAGTGGCCGTCTTTGATGCCACTAATTCCACCCTGGACCGCAGGAAAATGATCTATGAGGTAATCGTTGAAAAAATGGGCTACAAACTTTTCTTCGTCGAATCGATTTGCGACGATCCAAAAATCATTGAACAAAACATCAAAGAAGTCAAAATCAGCAGTCCGGATTATACTAACATGAATGAGGATTCAGTGTTGTCTGACTTCTTAAAACGAATAGAACACTATCAAGAAAGATATCAACCTTTAGACGAAGAACGTGAAAATAAAATTGCCTTTATGAAAATTTATAACACAGGTCAAAAAGTTGTCGTCCACAAACACGAGGGGCATGTGGAAGCTAGAATAGTTTATTATCTCATGAACATACATATAACTCCTAGGACAATCTACCTTACTAGAGTGAGTATTGTCAGTGTAATACATATACCTCTAGTGAATGTTTCTAAGAATGTGTTGTTCTACCTTTTAATTTTAGCATGGTGAAAGTGAACAGAATTTAGTGTATCGTATCGGAGGCGACTCAAATTTAAGCAGTCAGGGAATACTTTACGCTAAAGCTCTATCAAATTATATTAAAGAACAAAAAATTGAGGGTCTTCGAGTTTGGACATCTTGGTTGAAGAGAGCGATACAAACAGTAGCAGATATACCAGCTCCACAGGAAAGATGGAAAGCACTCAATGAAATTGATGCAGTAAGTTTTCTTTTTTCTCTTTTTTTCTTAATTTTCTGTTAATGAAATGAACACACACAAGAATCCGTAGAAGTTTTTGAAATACCCAATTGTGTGTAATAATAAGTGGAGCAATTTTTCATTTATTTACTTTCTGAGCTATGAGCTACTAAACGAGTTATTTCTAGCTGCCAGCTTCATTGAATCCAGTTAATGATAATGTAATTGAATACATCGGGGTCTGTTTACATTAATTTGCGTAGAAAATGAATCCGATTTCAACTAGTATTTCACTAGATATCATAAGGCTTTATTGCGTCAAATGTAGAGAATTTGATTTCATTATGACGAAGATCTTTCAACTAATAATAAAAATTTCAGTTAAAATTAGTTTTGATATTTAACTTTGTCTTAGTTAAAACGAGTTATTACAATTTTTTAATTCAATTTCAGGGAATTTGCGAGGAAATGACATACGAAGAGATTCGTGAGAAATTCCCCGAGGACTTTGCTGCACGTGATCAGAATAAGTTCGCATACAGATATCCAAGAGGAGAGAGCTATGAAGACCTGGTAGCAAGGTTAGAACCAGTTATAATGGAATTAGAAAGGCAGGGAAATGTGCTTGTAGTGTCACATCAGGCAGTCATTCGTTGCTTACTGGCGTATTTCCTCGATAAATCAGCAGGTAATGCAACGATTAACAACTGTGAAATTGTAACGAAATATAACATCTAGAAAATAAAATTGTTACAGATGAACTACCTTATCTACGAGTGCCCTTGCACACTGTCATCAAACTAACACCTGTTGCTTATGGTTGTCACGTCGAACATATAAAATTGCCGATTGAAGCTGTTGATACTCATCGTTCGAAACCTATGGTAAGCCCCCTTTTCATTTATATTTTCTTTTAAAGCCGGTAATTACATGATACTTGATCACAATACTTCCCAATAATAGTTAACATAAGAAAATTTATTACTAAAACTGCTATGGTCCGATAGAGCACACTGTTTTGTAATAAAGGAATTTGAGATATAAAATCAGCAATAATTTGCTTACGTAATACTTATATGTAAATTGCTACTTATTCAGAAAATTTGCAGCCTAAATTCAGTACATCTCAACGTTATTGATAAATTCTTTTTTGTCACAATATTGCATAAATGTTTTTATTCAATGTTTTTCGTTAAAATGTTTACATTTATCATACACTTCTGCTTTATGCATGATTAAAATAATGTTTTAGGAAACCTAGAAATGTATGGCGACGCAGCATGGCTTCCAATCACACTAACTTCTCATTTACTGTTGTAATATAAAAATAAGATGCTTTTCAGTAATATTATATACTTAAAAAGTAACAAACATATGTTTTGTTGATGTATGATTATTAGCGCCTTATTCTGTTAATTCAAATAATACTTTACTGTATGCTTTGAATCGTTTTTAAGGTTCCTGGTGAACTGGAGGAAAAGTTTAGAAAAAAGCATTGAACATAAGGACTCGTACATATTTATTTTGAGAACGACTGAAAGAAAGGGTGCCTATATTTTCGTAGCTTTTCCCGTAATTGTGATGTTTCATCTCACTTCGACTTGCTTATTGTCGGCAGTGGTCTGGACACTTATTTCTCGAAACCGAAATATATACAGATGATGTAATTATTCTATGATAAATTTTGACTTAATTTTTTAAGTAACATGTGGATCATCTAAAGTGTTGTAATTTGTGTAATTTATGTAGGTCCGTTGTGTAAATATGTATTAGTATAATATTATACTTGTACTTTTATGAATAAAAATGAAAATGTGAAATAAATTATAACTTACTCTGATATAATAAAAAGAAATCGAATAACGCGCATTATATGTTCTTTTGGTGTTATTTACTAAAAAAGAATACTAATTCTTTTATGCACTATTTTAGTCCTACATTAGTATTAATTAAAAAGTAATGTTTTCATCTTATTGTATTTGTTAATTAAATATGATAATTTTATGAAGAAGAATTACGGAATTAACTTATTTTAAAGTCTCAAAGAGTTAAATCTTCAACTACGAATTTTGCACCTAAATGACGTGAAATTAATTTTTATTGAAGTTTGTTATTTTGTAATATAATATTTGTATAACGTAATGTAAAATAATTAGCAAACTAAACGTCTGAAAAATAACGTCAATTTTGAGCAATACAGTACAATGTGATGTACATAGGTGTATATGAGGTTGCAAATTATTATGTGTACTCGCAAACAGGTTGATATAATTTCATGGTTATGTCAAATTCGTCAAATTATTACATATCTTTACTTTAAGTCTGCAGTTTAATTAGAAGTGTTCATTACATTTCGTGCATTGTAAATTTCATTTATTGTTGTGATGATCGTTTTTTAGAAATTGAACATTCAATGAGTACACATTGAAGAATATTAGGAATTGAATCGTCTTCTGTTGTGACTTGGCCCTTTACATCCCAAAATTAACTTACATAGGTATATTTCTGCCTTCAGGAAACGATTTCATCTTTCAACCTTCGCAGACAATGTATATCCCTTGTAAAGGATATGATTAATTGTTGAGAGGTAAGAAAAATAAAATATTTTAAAGTAACTGTTTAAGAATGTGGTGTTATTTGTTTGATGTTAAATCATCCTAATCTGTAATGAGCAGATCTACAAACTTTAAAGTTAAAAGAGGTTTTGAACGTGTATCACCAATGTTTACTTAAATATTATAACCATATAATCATCAAAATTTTGTCTGTAGATGCTAGAACCAAAATCTACTTAGTAAAATTTGTTGGGGATAATTTTTCAACCCTCA
Organism: Agrilus mali; assembly: GCA_029378335.1. Lineage (NCBI taxonomy): Eukaryota > Metazoa > Arthropoda > Insecta > Coleoptera > Buprestidae > Agrilus > Agrilus mali. The sequence goes on along the minus strand of CM055658.1, from coordinate 21,533,989 downwards.
TTTTGAACTTGAAATTTTGTCATTTTTAATTGTCAAAGTTTAGAGTGCTGTAGCACCTTCATTTTTAAAGATTCATATACCAAATCTTAAAAATTTTGTCTGTAGATGCTAGGAACAAAATCTACTTAGTAAAATTTGTTTAGGATAATTATTCACGCCTCATTTTGAACTTGAAATTTTGTCGTTTTTAATTGTCAAAGTTTAGAGTGCTGTAGCACCTTCATTTTTTAAGATTCATTTACCAAATCTTCGAAATTTTGTCTGTAGATGCTAGGAACAAAATCTACTTAGTAAAATTTGTTGGGGATAATTATTCACCCCTCATTTTGAACTTAAAAATTTGTAATTTTTATTGTGAAAGTTTAGAGTGCTGTAGCACCTTAAATTTTGAAGATACATTTACCAAATCTTCAAAGTTTTGTCTGTAGATGTTAGGAACAAAATCTACTTAGTAAAATTTGTTGGGGACAATTATTCACCCCTCATTTTGAACTTGAAATTTTGTCGTTTTTAATTGTCAAAGTTTAGAGTGCTGTAGCACCTTCATTTTTAAAGATTCATATACCAAATCTTAAAAATTTTGTCTGTAGATGCTAGGAACAAAATCTACTTAGTAAAATTTGTTGGGGATAATTATTCACGCCTCATTTTGAACTTGAAATTCTGTCGTTTTTAATTGTCAAAGTTTAGAGTGCTGTAGCCCCTTCAATTTTGAAGATCCATTTACCAAATCTTCGAAATTTTGTCATTAGATGCTAGCAACAAAATTTACTTAGTAAAATTTGTTGGGGATAATTATTCACCCCTCATTTTGAACTTGAAAATTTGTAATTTTTTATTGTAAAAGTTTAGAGTGCTGTAGCACCTTCAAATTGGAAGATCCATTTACCAAATCTTCGAAATTTTGTCTGTTGATGTTAGGAACAGAATCTACATAGTAACATTTGTTGGGGATAATAATTCACCCCTCATTTTGAACTTGAAAATTTGTCATTTTTAATTGTGAAAGTTTTCAGTGCTGTAGCACCTTCACTATTTAAGATTCATATACCAAATCATGAAAATTTTGTCTGTAGATGCTAGGAACAAAATCTACTTAGTAAAATTTGTTGGGGATAATTATTCACCCCTCATTTTGAACTTGACATTTTGTCCTTTTTAATTGTGAAAGTTTAGAGTGCTGTAGCCCCTTCAATTTTGAAGATCCATTTACCAAATCTTCGAAATTTTGTCTGTAGATGTTAGGAACAAAATCTACATAGTCAAATCTGTTGGGGATAATTTTTCACCCCTCATTTTGAACTTGACATTTTGTCCTTTTTAATTGTGAAAGTTTAGAGTGCTGTAGCACCTTCAATTTTGAAGATTCATATATCAAATCTTCAAAATTTTGTCTGTAGATGCTAGGAACAAAATCTACTTAGTAAAATTTGTTGGGGATAATTTTTCAACCCTCATTTTGAACTTGAAATTTCGTCATTTTTATTTGTCAAAGTTTAGAGTGCTGTAGCACCTTCATTTTTTAAGATTCATATACCAAATCTTCAAAATTTTGTCTGTAGATGCTAGGAACAAAATCTACTTAGTAAAATTTGTTGGGGATAATAATTCACCCCTCATTTTGAACTTGAAAATTTGTCATTTTTAATTGTGAAAGTTTTCAGTGCTGTAGCACCTTAATTTTTTAAGATTCATATACCAAATCTTAAAAATTTTGTCTGTAGATGCTAGGAACAAAATCTGCATAGTCAAATTTGTTGGGGATAATTTTTCAACCCTCATTTTGAACTTGAAATTTTTTAATTTTTGATTGTCAAAGTTTAGAGTTGTGTAGCACCTTCATTTTTTAAGAGTCATATTCAAAATTTTGTTTGTAGATGTTAGGAACAAAATCTGCATAGTCAAATTTATTGGGGTGTTTATTCAACATCTTATTTTATGCTTGAATGTTTATCAATTTTAATTGTCTAATTTAAGAGTGCCATGATATTAACAGTTTTTAAAATGTAACTATTAGATTTTAATAATTTTGTCTACAGACGATAGGAAAAAAGTTGTTGGGGGTGATTATTGTTTGGACTTATAATAAAAATTTACAGATTCTGAAACGTACAATTTCAAGATTTAATTTCCGAACTTTAATAATTTTGTTTTTTTTGAAATTTGTGTAATGATATTTTAATGGTAATTATTTTCTCCTTGTTTTGGGCTTTTTTTTCTCTTCTTAGCATCAAAATTACAGGTGTTGTAACTTTTACCTTTTTCATATTTAATAAAAAATGTAGTTACATTTTCTTATAGGGGTTATTTTACAACCCCTTCTGTACTTAATATTAATAATTTTCAATTATCAAAATTCATTCCAGATATTAATTATTTTGTCTATAGAGGAACGGAAAGAAAAAGTCATATTTTTAATTGGTATTTTATTAACTAAATGTTTATGTACTTACATCAATAACAACATATAATACTTAGGTATTTATTTAAGTATCTAGGATAAAATAATTTTGTAAATAATATTAACATAAATTATAGGACATCTTTGAACACACAGTATAAAATATACTCGATACTACTAAAACATTTTTGTAACTTAGTATAATTTTCAATTTGAACCTACTTTACTTCCTATCCATAGATGGCGCGTGGAAATTGTTTGAAGCAGTTTGACAATCGAGATATTATGGACTAGTCGCAGAACACTATAGGGTTGGAGGTCGGGGACGGTGGGGGTCTACCTTGCAATATGAAAGGCGCCGCAGGCGCCTTTCATATTTAAGACACTCATCCTGAGCTATGTTGGTAGACCACCACCGTCCCCGACCTCCAACCCTATACTGTTTTGCGACTAGTCCATAATATCTCGATTGTCAATATGCTTCAAACAATTTCCACGGCGCCATCTATGGATAGGAAGTAAAGTAGGTTCAAAATGAAAATTGTACTGTTTTAAAATTATTATGAAGTTAATATTATAGTGTATATTGTATATGTGTCAGTGTTTTATGTCTTGATGATGTTTTTCTATTTGTATACAAATATTAATTTGTTTGAAATAAATGGCTGAAATAAATACGTATTTGTTTTTTGTAATAAGTGACCAAATGAAGTGCTTCTGAAATAATTGAGTAATATAAATATGTCATTAAGAAAATTATAAGAAAAAAGATAAAATTATTATTACATACTTAGTGCTCTAGAAAAGTGACGAAGTGAAAAGTTTCTGAAACAGCTGTATGTGGAGTAAGTTAATTAAATGTATTTGGGAATAAACAAAAGTTTTAAGAAATTAATTTATTGATTGCGTAAAAGATACAAAATTTTTCTAAAACATATCAACTGATTGTACCCACATATAAACAAATTTAATTTTACAATTTTGAGAAATATTTGGAAGTGTTTTTGTATTTTCAAGTTACTTTACAAAATAATAAGAACAGAACGAGAAATGTCATTTCCGATTTTTTATTGCTGCTGCATAATTTGCAATTTAATTCACACGCTGCATTCGCTATTACTATTTCGTTCGTTGTACAATTTATAACTAAACTTATTCTATATATAATATTTAGCGCTTAAACTTATTAACTTTTATATTAATATTCAAATGCTATACTTGGAGCAAAAAAGCCCCTCTGATACTCCGTGGCCTCCACAATCACCCCGTATAGCCAACCCTTATCCGCCAATATATTTTTAATGATTAAAATTTAATTTAGCTTTAATAATTTTATCAAACAGAAAATTTAGAAAATTTTTGAGCATCAGAGGGACTTTTTTGTTACAAATGTAGCGTTTAAATATTAACATAATAGTTCATAAATACAAATAAATACCTGAAAGAGAAAAATATAAAAAAACAAATGAAAAAAATAAAGTGTGTTGTCCTCAGTCTTCGATCGACGTCCTTTACCTGTAAGCGAATAGTGCAGTGTATTAACCAACTAAACTACAAAGGACTAACGACAAAAACTAATAGAGTTGGTAGAAAAGATTGGACAGATGTCGTCTGAGAGAGCTGGGCAGTCGCCTATTGCTTCTATTCCAGATAACCCACACCAATCAGTCTGAAAGGAAGTGACGTTCGAGTAGACCGCGAGAAGTGTATAAGACACTTCAAAGAACAACTAAAAAGCTAAGCCTATGGCAAGTCGCTCGGGGAGGCCTCCGCTTCGAACCATAGGTGAGAAGGAAGAAGCAAGATAACGAAACGTTGAATCCTGCGGATCTTGTAGGGTAAATGCGAAGCGTGATAGTAAGAATTGCAGTTAGCAAAGCAAAGAGGTAAGCAAGAGAACATGCAAAATAAAATATTAATTCTAAAAAACAAACAAATGAATGACTTGAATGATAAGCATGCAAAATAAAATATGAATGAACAAATGAAATCTAATAAACAAAAATAAAAAAGTTCTAACTACGTGATCTTCTTTTCTTCTCCCGCGACGACCTGAAACAAATACGATGGCAACTGATTAATAACGAGCAATATTTAATTAACCTTAATTTATTCTCACCTCAATAATGTGCAGAAAGTGATGTTTCAAAGAAATTGTCCAACGAAGTGTCACAGTAGTAAACATTCTATAATCTAGATCACCTTTGCTCAGCCAATTACTTGGATCCCCCGCTTGGTATTGTTGTTAACAGAAGCTAGAGCTCGTCGGTATAAGCGCCGTCAGAATTAGAGAGCCTCCCTCGTCGATAAGTTGGAGGAAGACGTCATGTTGTTGAAGAGCAATAATCGTTGGAACTGCTCTCAAATGTAAATGCAGGTATCTGTTTTGGTAATGGAAGAATAAAATATTAATAACATGTACAATTTAATTAACTAATATATTTTAAATGATGCATAATACATAAATTTTTGTTTATTTAAATAAGGATTGTGATTACCTATGTTTTATTTAAAAAGAACGATTATCTTTTTAACTAAAACATAAGCGAGTAATGAAAACTGTTAAGTTAAATTAAAAACACTTGGTAAGTTTAACAATATATTTGCTTGATTCTCCAACACTTGTTTCAATTATTACACCATTTTGATAGTATCAACTTATTCTTTGAAATGATGTAATAACCGAAACAACTGTTACAGAAGCAAATAAATACATCATTAATTGTTTCTACATTTCCTTGATGGAAATCCATTTCGAATTATTTAAAAAATTGAATAAAACAATGTAGTGTCACTTGATTACTTATTTCGAAAACTCGGCACTATTGTTTCGATCATTAACAAGAGTAACAATTATACTTGATAATGAACTACATTGTTTTAGAAAAAAAAAAAATAATTTCTATTATGGAGTTACAAGAACTAAAAGCTTCGTCGATTCAATACATTGTTTTATTCCATTTTTAAATAAGTGTTAACAGTATTTTCCGTTTTAACAATTACCATTCATTTTTAAATATAGAAAATGTCTTAGGAAAATTACAAACAGTAACGACAGTTTTATTCAAAGGAACAACAATTCTCTTATATCCAAAACATTTCAGCATTTACCTATACACACAGATAACATCACAGATTTATAACATGTACAATATATTTTTGTTCTCTGTTATATATGTATATATTTCTATTAAATAAATAAACATTAATAAAAAGGGCACTTTTGGATTTCACAATTTATTAACAGACCTGTGATTTTTTCCTATAGTACGAACGGAAAATAATACAGTAATAAATAAATAATATCAAATTATTATCACTACGAAACGTGCAAGTCATTCTACATCTATTCGTATGCAGGTAGTTCTCATTGTTCTAGTGCCGCTTTATACCAACCACAAATCCTACTAAATATAGGGTTGTAAACAAATTAAAACGGCACAGCATTGCCAGATGCAGGATCTTTTTGGTATTACTAGGCTAATGTTATTTGGAAATACTATTAAATAACAATACAAACGAAATTGTTCGGATAAGATCGTTTAAAATTGACAACAGAGCGTGCTGCACAATTTGCAATTTAAATCACAACCTGTATTCACTCAGTGGCGTGTAAATTACTATTTACAGAAGCTCCATACGTAAGATAAGCAAAGAATATAATACTGTTATTATAATTGAAAGACAGAAATTAAGAAATAATAAATGGAAGTATTAATGTGTAAGAAATTACATGCTAGTTAGATTAATATTAGAAATCCGAGTTAATACAATAAACAAACAGAGGGTGCTAATTACCCTATTAGATAGTACTGGGTACTATCAAAATTTAATATTGAATGTACATGTATAGATTCAAATAGATAAACAATTTTTATTTATTAATTTATTTGTTATTCGTTCAATTTTACGAACCGCTACTGAATTTTTAACCTCCTCACGCAACGCTCCTTCACTATGTTGATTTATTACTGTCTATTACCTATTTCCCGTTCGTAGTATAAGTTATAACTAAACTTATTCTATCCATAATATTTGGCGCTTAAATGTTAGAAGTTCCAGGTGGGTGTTAAAATTTTAACAGTGATGAGTTATTTACCGATAGTTGTTCATCGATGAGATTCTGACTATTTCCATTTGTGTTAATTTCTGGTGTTTCTAATATGGTCAATTTATATTAATTATTTTCCACTGCCCTAATATAAAACAACCAACTAAATTTAAAACTACTACTTTAACAAAAACTAAAAATAGGACTTAAATTCAACTCAACATTATTGTTTTATTTAAGACAGTTTTTTAGGAAAACTTAATAAAAGTAATAAAGGTAAAGTCGGGAGCAGGTACCTACATATAAATTATTGTGTAATTTATTTGACAAATTTTACTTTTTAAAAACTAAAACAAATTTGAGAATCTAAAATAAGGTAAAATCCAGTTATGCTAAGGATTTAATTGTAAACAAACATGTCGTCAAGTTTCTCTTAATAAATGGTGAAAACTAAGTGTCTTTTTTATTATTGTGTATTATGTGGTTTCATCAAGTATCAGTATACAAAATCAGTTAAATTGTAAACAATTTTTCTTTAACTGTATTTTGAAGTCTTGCTAAAATCACACACTGCATAAAAAAGAAAGAAGTTTGTTATTTAGAAATCTCTAAAATAATGGACCACGGCCACTCAGCCCGGAAAATACTACTTCATTAGAACGTTCTTAAATTAACTTTAGGCAGCAATTTTTGAACAACAAGTTAGGTTATTGCAACTGAATACATATCTATATTAATAATTGTTCTTTTTCTAATGAATTGCAAAAGTTAATACTTCGTGGTTTGTTTATTATTGATTTACTGCCGTTTAAGGTACAAACATAAACATCCTGCAGTCTTTCACTTTATTTTACAATGAACAAATATGCAAGAATTTAAACGATTATTTCAAATCGTTTAGTGAACCAACTGAAAGCCATACAAATATTCTTAAATTATTTTTCTTACCATCTATATTGCCCAGCAGACTCCTAAAGTGTCCAAAAAGCAATCAAGTCCATTCAGAAAACTTCTTTGGCAATAGACATCATGTTGTGCTTGTCATCCTTGCTTTCCAGAAGAGAAAATGTCATTCTCAGCATTCTTCATTGAAAATAAATAGAGGAGGAAAAACATCATTACTTAGAATTGCTCAAAGAACAAATTAAAAGGCACAAAAATATTTTTAAATAATGTTTCTTACCATCTATTTTGTCATGGAAATGACCAACCTATCTAAAAACTAATCAATTCCATGCAGAAAATTGCTTTAGAAGTGAATTTCTTGTTGTCTTCATCATCCCTTCTTTTTAGGAAAGAAAGTCATCCTTATCACTTCACTGAAACTAAATAAGCTATGATTTACTCGTAATGTTCTATACAGAAGACTGAAGTGCCCTTGCCTTATTGTGAATCCTTTAAAAAATAAGTAAATACTTTAATTACTTTACATCCAACATGTATGTACTTATTGCACTTTAACTTTATAATGCAGTCTACGATGCATTTATCAGTTTCAAAGTCACACAACTAACTACATATTCATGCATTTATTTTCAAAGGTATCTTACCTTCTAATGTTTAAAAAGCCCTTTAACATTTAGGAAGGAAATACTCTGTCTGTGTAAATGGAACTGTTTAAGAGAGAATTATCTCACTTGGTAAAGGCAGGAAAATAAGTGCATTCCAAAATGCATCTGTAAAAAAAGAAACTCATTAATAATACTGTTGTGTCGCACAAATTACTCCAAAAACAATCCATGTTTTACTAAAAGCCAAAATATCAAAGATACTACCCAACCTTGTAGAAAAATAAAGTAAATGTATAAAATAATAAATTAACTCGTCACAATAAATTTAACTGTAATAAATCGATAATAATTATTTTTTATAAAGTCGATCGAATAATAAGTCTTCATTCAAGTTTTCCGTAAATTATATATCAAACATGGATGCCTCAACTACCTAACACACATTTAGTTAATTCATAAAAATCGTATAAATAATCCGATCTTCAAATTATAAAATACGTACCATATATTAAGCTGGAATTCCGAAATCTATGGTGATATATATTACACATGTACTGTAAATCTTCTTTTTAAATTTTTATTAAAAACGAAGACAAATATCATAACCACACCTCAGAATTAACAAGCAACTGAGACTGACTGAAACAACGAACAGAATGGGACTACGTCATTGACGAGATTATAATAAATATAATATCTATCATACTCTTCTTTTTTATTGCTGAAAATTCCGATTTAAAAGCATTTTTTTATAAAATAAATTTAAAAGTACATATACTGCAACTTATTATTGCGATAATTAGATGAAGCAATGCATTTTTGAATTTAAATAATTGCCAAAAAGTGCAACTGGTAACGAGGCTATCTGAAAGTTACCGTAGTTGACGGAAGGGTGCGCTGTAGGTGCCAGACGCGCGCGAATATTTAAAATTAAATTAACATCACTTCTTCCATAAACAAACGAGAACTGGAGACTTTATTTTGCTAAATTGATGTTAGTTGTGATGGTTTTATAAATTTCATAATGTTTGTTTTAAATAAAACATTTTTTTTTTGTTGTTGATTATAGGCTCGATACGGCCAAACGTTAAAACTTGATTTAAACTTTTTCAATATCTCTATTGAAATGCTATGGTACCGAGTGAAATATAATACATATACATTTTCTATGGTATGGCAGCAGTACCCATAGGCCCATAGCAGTACCGTAGTAAATAGCCTGTAAATAGAATGTACGTCAACGTCAATTGTCAATATTTTATTATTACTGTTGTTAGTGATTCATAACTATTAAATCTATTTTTCTTTTTTGCAATTAACTGCAGCAATATTTGGGTTATAAAATTGTGTTTATTTATTACTAAGGAGTCATTTAAAGTGGTGCCTGTGTTATAATGACAATTTTTATTATTGCTAATAAGGTAGCGAAACTAAAATTTCCACTTTATGGAAAACATTTTTTGTTAAATGTGTGCCCCAACTACAAGTGTAATGTGTCAGCTAGCTTTATAAACTACAGTGCGAATATTTGTTAAGTTAATAACAAAATGGAATCTTTAAGAAAATGGCTTTACAGGCCGAAGGTAATTAATATTTCTTTGTTCTACTAAAAGTTGTTGATAGTCAAGGTTTTATAATTAAACAAGTAAACTTTGTTTCTATACCTTGTAAAACAAGTATCGTTAGATTAGGAGGTAGAAAGTTACCGTTCAATCCTATATTTTTGGATAATAATAATTACATTGCTGCATATTTTTTAATGATAATGAAAATGACTGCATAATGTTTCAGTTTTATAAGAAGGTACCTACTTGCTTACTCTTAATATCAGGACATAAATGTGCTATCAAAAATTCTAATGAAGCTAAAGAAGTTAATAACTGCTCATGATTCTCATTTGATAGTAATTACTACCAATGTTATGCTGTGTTTTTTCAGAGTAATTGATAAACAAATACTTGTACTTGCTGATTTGGCAATAAAAAAAATAAGAGACAATTTTCCATATTTACTTTTTGTTTGTTTAACATTCTTGTATATAACAAAGTTATAACTCACATTTTCCTCAAAAGTTTTTTGTTTATTTTTAATTAGGTATAAGATAACGTTTTTATTTTAAATTTTCGGTAAGAAGTTTTTGGATCATACCTATTGTAAGCCTGTAAAAACTGTTAGCTAAATATTTTGTAACGTTCAATGGACTAATAATTTTTTTTTTTTGGGAAAGGCAGAGTTAACAGTAATTATGGATCCTACGTTATCAGTCAGTATTTACTGTTGAAATAATTCAAATATGCATTAGGTAACGAAGAAAGTAAGTTCTTTGAACTTCCTTAATTTAATGAAAATTTTTAAAATAAAAACTACTTGTATGTACATATAGGTACATGTTAAAAAAAATGAAAACTATTTTAAGCCTATATTTTAACTTCCCTTGTTCTATTTACGAAGGCTATAAAAAAAGTTTACCGTTTTAAAAATAGGAAGTTAAAAATTTATTCTATGTACAAACGAGATGCTTGTGTAAAAGGAGCAAGTTTGATGATGATTATACTTTTTTTTTAAATTAAACATATTAAAATGAATTTACTTAAAGTATATACATATGTATAAAAAAATTTATATAATACTTTTGTAAGAGAAATATAGGATTGTTGAGATTTTCATTAATGCTATTAGAATGAATTATTGAATGTTCACTCTACCAATAAAACAAACTGACGATTAGACGAACGTTTCGTATAATAAATGGAAGTGAGTGATGGAAACAATTTTCGTTGTATTTGGCCCTGAAGGTGCAGAAGTGTTTTAGCATATGACCATTTAAGACTATTTAAATACGTTTGTAGTAGGCAATTGTAAAACATAATATTTTATCGATTTAAAAAGCACATAAGTAGTTCCAGAAAATTTTATGTTTCAAGTTTCGCAAATTTTGAGGATGTAAAACTATGAGCTCTGTTTTATTATTACCTTTGAAGAATGTAGAGTGAAAAAAAAAAAGAATTAAATCGCAATTTAAAATAATATAAAGACTTAACAAGTCAATATTTACGGTGTGTATTTTATGTTTTGATTGTTTATTTTTATCTGAAGGGTACTTAGTAGGTACCTACTTATACCTATTGCAATTATTCTAATATTTAAGTTTTGGTTTCTGGAAAGAAACGCTTATTTATTTAATATTTAAATGTTATTAAAACCTTTAATTAAGGATTTTCTAGAAAATGCAAATACCCGTTCCAGTTGTTATAAGAAGTGGAACAATTATTATAAATTTAATGTCACCATATTGGTCACAATTAATACAGATGATAGTTTATCGTACTTAAAATATAATATTGTGGTCATCCTTTTATGGATTGACAATAACAAACTGTTGGTGTACTTTTTTTTATTGTTTCCATTTGTTTACTTTTTGCCTTTTTAATTACTAATTAGAGTGGATATGATATCAAAACAGAGAACTATTGTTATAATTAAAAAAATTAAATCGTAATATGTATAACATTTTCTATTGATCTTTCAGTATACAACAAAGTCTAATACCTATATACCATGAAAATGTTTTATAGATAAAGATATTGTTTTTAATATCTTTTGTAATATACCTAAGACATCACATTAGTGAAAGCGTGGCAGTGTAACTTTCTTTAAACTTTCACCTTGACCTCGTTACAATATTTACTCACAACTGGGTTTCATTCCATTTGTTTCTTGTCTATGGTCACTTATACTTAAATTTAGTAACACAGCTGTTTACTGTGAAAATTCGTTATTATAAATTTTGAAAATTTTACTTCGGAAAAATTACTTTTTATATACATTATGGCCCACAAAATACGCAATATGATCATTGTGGCCAAATTAGGTATAAGTTAAATCAAAAAACTACTAAACTAAAAGTTGTTTCCTATTTCAATGCAAATTCCTCTAGATCAGCCAAATTTAATTTTCTATAAAAGGTGTTGGGAAATTGCAAAAAATAAACATCTAAATATAGCCGCGATTGTTTACATAGTCCCATATTTTGGAATTCTGAACAACTTTTTCCTATAACTTTTTTCGATTGGACGAATATTCAAGGGTGCTACCATTTAAACTAAATTTTATTTTTGCAATTTCCCAACACCCTGTATAGCAAATTAACTTTGGATGTCGTATTAAAATAGGGAACAACTTTTATTTGAAAAGTTTTTAAATTTAAGATATAGTTTGGAGCCACACTATATCAATTGGCTAATAATTAGGAAAAATATGCAATAAGGGGTTACGCCTATATTACTGTATAATACAATTTATTATAATTTAAAGCATTTTTAGAGATAGGCTGGGCTTCATTTAAATTTAATAAAATATATTGCACGCAGTACCTGTATGAATATTTATGTTTAAAGTTTTCATCATATTTTTTTGAGACCCTTGACCTTGCTAGGCTATGTTTAAAAAAGTACATTATTATACAATTAAATATGTATAAAGCCAATGTTATATGGTAAAAACAATAAAAAAAAATTACCGAGTGCATAAGTGTATCAAAATCATTTTACCTTTTAACGTCACTGGTTTCCCAATAATAAATCTGAACGTCTGTGTTAAATTAACAATAAACGTTTGTTTTTTATTGGTCCTTCAAAATAATACGTTGAAAAATTAAAAAAAATCATTTATTAACAAACAAGCAGTAAATTAAATCCAAGTTAAAGCATTCTAATTAACTTTATGAAATAGCTTGGACTTATCATAATCCCATAAACATTTTTCTTACTTCCATATGAAATATAATTAAACTCATGTAGAGTATTTAAAGTGTAAAAGTTGAAAATGTTCAATTTTTTGTTTCATCAGGTTATTGTTATAAATATTCCTAATTGGTTTTCTCAATTCTCTACTAAAATATACCGTAAGGTATATATGTACCTACCAGGGAACATTATTTCAAAATTAAATGAGGTGTATTATTCTTTAAAGGAAAAAATATGCCTTTAGCGTAATTTTTACAAGAAAGATTATAATATATAAGAAGCATATAGTTAATTATTCTTAGAAAATTTTCAAAAATAATACATATTAAATCATAATTTGCAATTTCAGAAAGATGATACGTCCTTGTTGGCTCAATTTTTTTATGCTGATGACGATTTGAATATCATTACTAGCGAACTAGATAGTTTTGATGGGCGTAAAGATCCCGAAAGATGCACCACTCTCGTCAATCAATTACGACAAGCCCAAGATAAAGTTTTAACCATCATCAATGCCATCATGGACGTACTTATTGGAGACGAACGTGCCGAAAGAGATTTTAGGGTTAAATTTCCCGAAGACGTGCTTCAAGATAATCTTGCTGGACAACTTTGGTTCGGTGCAGAGGTAAAAGAAAAGATTGATAGTCTAAATAAATAAATATACGTATTATAAAAAGTTTGGGGACATCTTTTATAATTATTAAATTAACTAGAAAATTGTTTTTAGTGTTTGGCAGCTGGATCGTCGATTATGAATAAAGAATCGGAAAGTGATGCCATGCGACCATTGGCGAAAGCATTAACTAAAAGTTTGGAAAACGTTAGAAACTTGTTACGAGAAACGTGCCTTCGTAGTAATACACCAAACGGTCCGTTGAAGCTTAACAGCAACGAATTAGTTACCGAGATGCTAATCGAAAGTCTCAAAATTTTTGATCGACTTTTTGCAGAGTTTGAACTTTCTTATGTTAGCGCTATGGTGCCTGTCAAAACAACACAGGAGTATGAACTACAAGAGCTAATAGGTCGGTTTTTAAATAGTCAGAAGTCATAACAGTTTACAAAACTATCTAACAATATGTATTGCTTTTTTAAAGGTGTCCTTTTTTCCGAAACATTGCAAAGGGCTCTCCGAATGAAGCTCCTGTCTCAAGACAAAGTTGATGACTGCGACCCCGCTTTGATGTTCACCATTCCCAGACTTGCCATAGTTAGTGGCCTTATAATATTTCCTGACGACCCGTTATGTATCGATAGATCGATTGAAGAAATGAGCGAAATGTTTCGACCGTTTAGGACATTATTACACAAAATTCGCGACTTGCTGTGGACCTTAGATAAAAAAGAGTTGTACATGTTAGAGAAACTTTTATGTGATAACGAACAAATTAGTGAACTGACTATTGCTGATGTTGAAGTGCAAAGTGACTATTTAGATAATTATGGAAATAGGTTTTATAATGAATATCCTTTATGTAAAGATATCCTATCTAAGTTCTTTTTGAATGGAACCTCTAAAGAAGTTTCAACAACTGATCCTCAAGAATATGGTAAAGTATTTTAATATCAATTTAAAACTTAAAAACCCTATTAAACTTATATCTTGTGGTGTTAATTTTTTTTGCATTTCAGTGCATAAAAATGGAATTACACCTGCAAACCTTGTAGATACCACTAGCGTTCATGAACCTAAACTGGAAGAAGTTTCTGTCTTTGAATTCAGATCTTCCTCTGAAAGCCTAGAAGTTCCATCCACATCAGGTTATTTGATTGCTAATGCAATAGAGTCCAAAGATTTGCCCGTTCTCCCTCACACTCCTCCACGCCTTTACCGAACAGAATCTCCATCCGACAAAGATTCGTTAGAAGTCATCTCTGAGGCGGCAGCCACACTTTCGTCTATTTTAAGCTATGAAGAAACTGAGAAGGAACGAGAAAAATCTGGACATCGCAAATCTGACAGACACCATGCTCCAAAGACAATAAAAAATAAAATCCTAGCCAGAACTAGTATAGATTCTCCAAATGATTCAGGAATTTGCACAGAAAATACGAGCTTGGATAGATCTCCAAGTTTAGATCTTTGTGAAGATAAAATTTGTGGGTGTTCAAAAATTTCTCCGGTTCTTCAAATTCCCTGCCAGTGCACTTCTAAGATGGATAATCCCGAGCTTGAATTTAAACAGAAAGAAAATGCATCCGGGCAATTTGATTTTTCTCCTGAGTGTAGCAATAAAGTAATTTCAGCCAGTGATAACTTATGGAATGTCAGTAAAGACATTCCAGAAAATAGTAACAGTAGTTCTGATACATCTTCGTTTAACAGTAATTGCGCAGATGATGAAGAAATTGCTTTGGCTCTTCAAGCGGCTGAAATAGCTAGTATGAGAGAAGTAAGAGCCAAATTTAGGTAAATAATAATAGACATTTACATACTGGAATCTTAATAATTCTTTTTTATTTTGTAGTTCCAGTGAAGATTTAATTCATCGCCTTTTCGTATGTATTGCTGGGGTGGCAGATCAACTACAAACGAATTTTGCAAGTGATTTACGTAACATCTTAAAAGCCGTGTTTCTTATAAATGCATCAGATTCTACTATTACCACTTCAACTTCCACTGATCACTCAGTAGAATACCACCCTAGTTCTACTGAAGTTATACAAACGGACGAATTCTCTGTTGATCCTAACATCCTTGCCCAAGAAGCTTTGTTTGATAGCAATGTTTACTTTCACATCGAAGGAGAGGAGACTGAAGCAGATTACACCAATTTTCCGCGTCATCAAGAAGATCAGGAGTTAATTAACGGAGTTCAGCAAATTGATATAAATAGCACCAACGAACAGCCACCTGGTCCCCCCAATAATTTACGTCATCAGCAACAAAATATCGTACAACACCAAGAATGTGAAAGACCACCAATTTGGATACCTGATATTGAAGCTCCAAAGTGTATGAGTTGCGGTTTGACGTTTACTGTAGTGAAAAGAAGACATCATTGTCGGAATTGCGGGAAGATTTTTTGTTCTAGATGTTCATCTAACAGTGTTCCGTTGCCAAAATTCGGACACTATAAGCCTGTCAGGGTATGCAATAAGTGTTTTATGTATAGTATAACCCATTTTACCATGTAAACATCTGTTAACGAAAAGTGAGATTTTGTACTTAATAAATAAGAAAATGGTAGAATAGTTATAACCTTTTTGCGGGTAAAATTCTAAAAATTTCCTATTGAGCATGATACTGTAATTTAGATGGCGCAAAGGAAATTATAAACGAATTTATATATATATAAATATAATCGTTAAATAATTTTCTAGTTTAATATCAAATTAAACATTAATTGCTATATGAACTAGAGTATAGTTTGTAAAGTTTATTTTCTTTTCTGATTAATTTTATTCATCATTGGAAGTCATTTTTATTTTAATTAGACATGCCTACTTGTTATAGAAGGTATACTTTTTAAACATGTAACTTTTGACTACCTAAACAAAATGTGGTACATATTTGTCTTATAAATTTACAGTTTTTTCGTTAAAGTTGTTAACACCTAAGTTGTAACAAGCTATGTCATCAGTGAAATTCAATAGAATGTGCCAATTGCAACCATTTTTGTAAATTGTAACCTTTTAGCTTTGTATGTGGAATAATCGCTGGCCAAATTAGATAAATACATAACAGCTTATTTTCTCTGCCAATTTGATCTCATCTATTGTGATAAAGCAGTATTTGTTGAGTATTTTTTTTTCTTCTGAAATTACAATTTATTTCAATCGTATTTGAACAACCAGCGCCACACACTATGAACAAATTTTTATTTGCCCAAAGTTTGAATTCGATTTGTATTTAGATTTAAACCGTAATTTTGAAATACTGTATGTAACAAATTTTTGTATACTGAGTTGTTTTATGCCCTATTATTGTATTTTGCTTTGTATTTTGCTCAGTCTTATTATTAATTATGATAATCCTATACAATACTTCCGTGGTGTTTTCTATACATATAGTTTTTGTTGTTATATATAAAAATTATACTTTTATAAGGACAAAAGGTAATGGATTCGATTAATGAAAGGATTAAACTTCGTGAGTACAAATAAGAAAGTGGATATTAGTTCTGTTACCTTTAGTTCGCAGTTTATGTACTGAAACTTGTTGTGATAATTATCTTACAGTAAGGGTTTGGGAATTCTAACTTATGAATAAAAAGCCTTTTCAAATTTTTGTTTTTTTAAATCTACGAAATGTGAATTTTTTAGTACATATAGGTATAAGATAACCTAACCACCCATATAATAAATAATTCTAATTTTCTAAGCAAACTTCAACCTTCTTACTAAGAAAGCAATAAGAGTTATTGTATCTTTTCGAAAGTATTTAGAAATATAATTAATTTTCAACGAATCCATACAAAATTAATGTTCCTGATTAATTGATCAAACAGAAGTTATTTCACTAGGTAACGGTTACTGTGTAATTACTGGTTAACATTGTCAATTTTCGTAGTGGGTTTTGTCATTTGGTATCATATATTTAATACAATTTAATTATTAACGTAAATAAGTAATTTTTTGAATTATTTTTGAAATATGGATGCATTCGACGACAATGATGCAGAAGAACTTGAAGAAGAAGAGGAAGAGGAAGAAGAACTCGATCCAAATAACCCAGACCATTTATACATTATAATAGAAAGAAGTATAAATCAGGTAAATTAAAATAAAGAATGGTATTAACATTTTAAAAGTATATTAAATAATTCATACAATTTTTAAAGATTAATTTTTACTGCTTTATAGTACCTAGTAGTTGTTCTTTACCATATCTCATTTAGATTTTGGGTGAAATAGAGACAAATCCTGAGATAAGTCATTATGCCGAGGAGATCAACAGGGCTTTTGAATTCCTCTACAGAACGTACACGAACGAGAAAAATCTTCAAAAAAAGGTCGAAGAAATTACTGAAGAGCTAACAACAACCAACGAGAAGCTTGAAGTTGCTTTAAACATTACTGAAACTGATACTACAACTATTGCGGAATTAACTGAAGAACTGGAAAAGACCTGGAAACTTGCCGATAACGCTCATTTAAGGGAACAGATGGCACAAGAAATAATCGATAATTTGAGAAAAGAAATTGCTGCCCTGAATGCAGAACTTGATTTCAAAAATAAAATGGGTGGAGAAGAAGACGAGTAAGATAAACTAAAATAATTATTTTTAAACTAAAAACACGTTTTATTTTTATTGGTATTATTTCTAAACAGAGCTGCTGCCGAAACAGCAAAAACCCAAGAAAGTCTTGTGAGAGATAAAGAACGTCTTCTAACAGAAATAGATAAAATGAATCAGAAACTAGCTAATGCTCTAGCATATCAAGAAGACCTAGAACGAAGAGCTTCCACTCAAGATTTACAAATTGAAAGTTTAACCACGGAGTTAAATGCAAGTTTATTTATTTCTAAGAAATAATTAGAATATAACATCTACGTTAAAATAATAATTTAAATTATTCATTGTTGCATTTCGATAGAATCGCGATGAAACGATAAAAAAGAAAACTGAAAACGAAGAGAACTTAAAAGCACAGGCGACTGAACAAGCGAAAGTAATGGAGGATAAGGAGAGGGAAATTCAAGATCTTAATCGTAAAGTGGATAAAGCCAACAAGCAACGTGATGCGACTGATAATTTACTTAGGGAAACAAGACTAAGAACTGATAAACTAATGAGAGAAAATGAGACACTCAATGCAAAGCATGAAAAACTTCAAGACGATTACAATGCAGTTTTAGAAGTTAATACCGAAATGAAAAATTCAACGCAAAAAAAGAATTTAGAACTCAAGGTAATTATCCTAATAATAAAGAAGTATATACTTTATTTTTCAATATTCCAACTATAGTTGAAAGAAGACGAATGTAGATTTTTGCGAAAAGATTTGACAAAGGTGACAAAGATGAAGGAGTTAGGAGACAGAAAAATAATGAAAATGGAACAAGGAAAAGCCGAGATGGTTGAGGGACGAAATCAGTTAAGACAAGTTATAGCTGATATGGAAAAAGATGTCGAAAAATATAAAAAGCAATCAGAAACTGACAAAAGAATTATAGAAGAACAAAACAGAGAAAAAGACGTGTTAAGCAAGAATTTACTCCGTTTGCAAGGTACAAATTTTAATAACGAACTAGTAGTCTAAACATTTGGTAAATTATTATATAATATATTTCTCTAAAAGTTTATTTAAAATTGTATTGATTAGCTGCTTCCCGTGATCACATTAAGCTAATCAAAATCCAACAACAAATTAGAAAAAAAATTGAAAAAGAAATGGACGATTACATAAGAGAAATTGGAAAGCAAGCAAAAGAGAAAACTGCCCTTGAAAAAGAGAGGGACAGATTAGTAGAAGAAAGTATTGAATTAAGTAAAAAAATTGAAGAGACGATGGACGAAGTCAAAATAAAAAAAGTAATTAAAATTTTTACCAATAAACTAATATTAACTATGTTTTATAGCTCTTTTTTTTATTAAATTCTTATACTCAAATAATTACTTTTACTGTTTGATTTATTAGGCGGAAATATTTGGACTGAAAAAAATGATTACAGAAGTAGAAGCAAAGTTAAAAATGCAACAAAATCTTTTTGATGCCATACGAGCTGAAAGAAATCAGTTCCAAAAAGCTCTACAAGAATCAATGGCAGAAGCTGGAGAACTTAAAGGAAAACTGAAAATATCTGTACATCAGACAGAACAGCTCAAAGAAGATGTATCAATGAAAGAACACGACGTTATTAAAATAGAAAACACACTTAAGAAATTGTTGAAAGAAAAAGAGAATTTAAAGTGAGTACCTTTTAATATGCTACTAATCTGTTAATATCTTAACGGTAAGATATCAAACAAAAGTATTTGGAATGATATCTTAAACTTCAATATATTTCAGAATTGAAGTAAACAATAATTTAGATAAAATAAAGGACCTAAAGGGTGAAATAACTGAAATGGCAGAGGAAGAAAAAAGACTTCATAAAGTCATTATGGTAAAACAATATTTTTCAAGTTGGATTAAAATTTAGTAGAAGGTAACGTTATTTGTAATTTTAAGGAAAACGAAAGAACAATTAAACAACAAGTAAAAGATTTAGAAAACCTAATGAAAGAAAGAGATATATTAGGATCGCAGCTTGTAAGAAGAAATGACGAATTGGCACTATTGTATGAGAAAATTAAAATTTTACAAACAACCTTGTATAGAGGTACATTATTGTTACTACATATATTGTAGATAAAAAATCGAAAGAAAAACTACTAAACAACAGAAAATTTACCATTTCTGTGCTTCATTTTACTCATAAATAAATTTATGATTAGTTTGAGTAAATGTTGCAAGGAACAAGAATTTTTATATTTTCAACAGGGGAAGCTCAATATGAGCAAAGAGTGGACGACATTCGTCTGTTAAAAGTGGAAATTAAACGGTTAAGGCAAGAGAAAAAACTTTTATCAATCTCCGTAAACAACATTTCCGATCTTCGAAAAGAGGTAATCAATTTGGAAAAAGATCTTACTAAAGAAAGACTAAAAGTACGCGCTTTGGAACAAGAAATTCAAACACCCTTGAATATTCATCGGTGGCGCAAATTGGAAGGATCTGATCCAGATGCTCTGGAACTTATTCAAAAAGTACAAATTCTGCAAAAGTATGTTTTTATATAAAAGTGCATGTTAAAAAATTTTATTTTCTTTACTAATATTTAAGACGGGTTATCAACCTAACTTCAGAATCAATCGAACGTGAGAGGCATTTAACAGAAATGGAATCGCTGTATACAACTTTAAAAAGGATGGTAGAAAAACAACCCGGTCCAGAAATACAAAGTGAACTTGTAAAAACACAAAAAGCATTAGTTTCAAGATCCAACAAAATGAAGGTAATTATTTGCAAAAACTTTCTTTATAGATCAGTCAAAATATTTTTTATACTGTTAATTGCAATTAACTGTGCAAGTACGAAAGAATGTCTCATATATCCCCTTATTATGCACTATAATCACAACTTTTTCCCGGATTAAATTGGCAAACTTATGTTTTTTTTTTTAATTACATTTCCCAAAAGGTTTTCACGCTTTTCTGGGTAAAAATAGCTTTGACCGTGACGATTAAAATTTTATTTTAAAGCTCTTGCAAATTTCTATATATTATTTCACTAGAACATTACGATTAATCTAATAGTTTTCGAGATAAATGCGAAAATGTATAGTCATCATTGCAAATTGTAAAGAAAGGAAAACTTTTGTTGGAGCCATTTTCGATACTTTATTCTTTGAAACCTATTTTACATTGTGGCATTTTCGGATTACTGTTAAAAAAATATACAAAACATACTTTTGAGCTGAAATGACTGGCCTAAAATTTCAAATAACCCGCGTTTTTTGTCTCAGATGCGTCATGATAGTGATATATGTGACCAGTCGTCTAGCAATCCCTTTTAATGAAAGTAGAGTACAAAAAAAAAAATTTTAATGAGTTGTGAAAATACTGTTTTCTAATTGATATTACTATATTTCATTGTCTTCTTTTTCGTGCCTTTTAATAAGTTTCCAGGTAGTTGCCTCATTATTTATATCTTTAGAAATCATATAATTTGTAATTAACAATAAATTCTAACTTTTTTATGTTTAATTTGTGATAAAATAATTTTGCAGTGTCTACTGTCAGAATTAAATATGACGGAACAAAACTCTTTACAATATAAACAAGAAATGGATAAACTGAAGGAGGAAATCAAAGAATTGCGAAAGAAATACTTATGGGAAAAGAAATCCCGCCGAAAACTATGCGAATTTTTAGCAACGATTGATAAACCTAGCAAAGACACAAACCCAAAACAAGGCGGCCGAAATCAAACGAATCAAACAAAATTTGCCGGTGGCGGTTTCAGAATGTCGATAGACAGTGTAACCAAATAAACAGTAGAAAATAAATGGTGTTTTTTCCTTACATGTGTTTCAATTTGTGTAATTTGCGCTAGAGAACAGTTAAGCTATACAATATCGTTAAGTGCAGTCTAAAAATAAGTGTAATATTAAAATTTTTGGTCAAGAAATTAACAAATTTAGGTTAATATGCCAAAGGTATTAGAAGTCTGTGTAGACAGCTTTGAATCAGCAGTTACCGCTCTTGGAGCTGGCGCAAATCGATTGGAATTGTGTAGCTCACTCATAGAGGGCGGTCTTACACCCACTCCCGGTCTTTTGAATCAAATTCAACATGTAAATTCCGCCAAAATTCCCGTTTACTGCATGTTGCGATGCCGACCTGGAAATTTTATTTATTCCCAGGAAGAAATCGAAATCATGGTTGAAGATGCAAAGATTTTAAAGCAACGCGGTGCGGATGGATTTGTTTTTGGGGCACTTTTACCAAATGGGGATGTTGACATGAAGAAATGCCGCGAAATTCTTAAAGCCTGCTTCCCTTTGTCCGTAACATTTCACAGAGCGTTCGATTTTTGCAGACGACCGACAATAGAAGTCGAAGTTGTCATTGATTTGGGATTTACCCGTTTGCTAACCAGTGGGCAACAAAAGAATGCCCAACAGGGGGTGAAGTTGATCAAGAAGCTTATTGATCAAGTGGGAAACAGACTGATTATTATTCCTGCTGGTGGAATAACGAAGGATAATTTGAAGTTTATTGTCGATAACACCGAAGCTACGGAATATCATGGATCATTCAAGGTTGAGAAGAATGAAGAAGGGGGCGAAAACAAGGAAAGCGAAGTCACTCTAGGACAGAAAAATGGTCCCCGTTACGTAACTGATCATCAGTTGGTCGCGGAAGCTCTTCATATACTGCAATTAGAATAAGTGACACAAAACAAATTTACAAAATAATGTATTTTCCAGAGTGACTAAAATTTTTCTCATATTTTTCTATTATAATGGACTGATATCATTTAAGACTTGTTAAAACTGAATAAGGATATATGTATTGCATGATCTTCGTTAAGTGTGTATTTACGTAATTAAAATCATTTTAGTTTAAACATTCATAATAGTTTTAAGTTTAATACAATAAATAATTATTGTAAAACCTATAAATAACATTGTATGTTTAACTAAGTTTAAATTCTCTGTAGAAATACGTATACATCGATTTGAAATTTTAACTGTTGTGATTGAATTTTGAAAATATATATTTAATGTAATTCCAGTGTGAGGGGCTTAGTATATAAATGTATCTATTTTATTCTATAAATGTGATCTATTTTTGGAAACGGAAATTTGATGAGACGAATATTGGAGAAATCCATATCTGTTGATACTCATCCTGTATGTTGATTAATGAATAAATAAATAAACTAAGTTACAGACTAACAATTTTTCACGATAGTTTAATTTTCATTTAATAAGAGGATTTAAATAATACCCTAATATAGGATCGAATTCAGGATCTTGACAAGAGGAAAAATTGAATGGTAGGAGTAATATTCCAAAGATATTTTTAATATAATTATGTTTATTGTGTTGACTTTTTGGTTCTGAAAAGGCACGAATACTTCATTTGATTCTAGTTTTCTACATATAAAAATTAATAATAAAAAAAAGAACGTTTTGTGACGAAGGGGTAATTTTTATATTATAGGTACTTAAAGGACGTACCTACTTATTCCAAAAAAGAAAATTCTGCTATGTTCGTAATAATTAAGCAATTACGCTTCTTTTATTGCAATAATTATGGGTTAACAGTGTAGTAATAAGTAGCAACATTTACAACATCTAGTTCTACTCTAAATGAGCAACAATTATTTTGTAATGTTTAACAAACTCATATATAGTAACGGTGTTGCTTTAGCTTTTAGCTGTTTGTCTTACAGTTTCATTATAAAAATTAATTTAGGCACATATGGTTCGTCCAAATAAAATTTTGAAATATAACATTAGTATCGCAGGGTAGGACTCTAAAATTTAAAAAACCTTTAATTTCAAACTCATGTAGACGTCAAAATAAAAAAATAATAATTTTGACATGGTTAAATTTTCATTGTGTGATATTTAAGGCCAAAAAATTAAATAAACACAAAAGGAAGGTACGGTAAATTATGAATACAACAAAACCAATTAAAACACACACACACATTTTAGATTTAAAAATGGATGATGAACTAATAATTAATTTTACAATTCAGAATTCATGTAAGTAATTTAAATGATTTTAAGTATAATTTTGATATAATGTATTCGCTTTTTAATTATATTAAAAATTAATTTGAAAAAGTAGACATTATTTTTATGAAAATGTTCTATAATTTTGATAAAACTGTCGGCTGAATGCGGAAAATCCAAAAATAGTGCTCGTTTATTGCATTACCTATCTTTTTTAAAGACGAATAACATTTAAATAAATACGCAACGAAATTGGTTTAATTTTCTTTCAACCGCACTTAATTAGAGATATGTATCGAAAGAGTGGAGAAACCAATGCGTGTCATAATTAGTATTTAATTATTTTAACGTCTAAATTAACGGAAAAAACAAATTGCAAAATTATTCAGGAAAACACTGTGATTGATTGTTTATGACATCTTCGACACATTTTTTACTGATGGAGTTTAAATAGTTAGCCTGCTCAATATTTTATCCCTGTCATCCTGTCCTGTTAGGATCAAAGTGAATTTAATTAAGAAAATGTTTACAGGGTGGTCCCTTCAAAAGGAAAAGAGAGCTTTTTGTGTAGAAGATTTCAAAAAATCCCTCGAACAACTCAACTTGTAATAGCATCTTTTAATGTATAAACGCTGATCATATCATTTCCTCCCTCTTCAGAGCTAATGCAACTTTTAAAATTAAAATAGATGCAACACCAAAGTAATTGGACAGTTGTAGCCGTAGACGTAGTCAGAGAGGGGCAGGCAAATTTTCCAAGATTAGTATTAGTCCTTGTTTATAAGATTTTTTAAATTTTTTCTGAATAAAAATTTGAATTACATATGTATCAACTTAAAACACCTTTTTTAAGACAAATATACTATCTTCTTTTCAACTTCCCCCCCCCCCCTTGACAAAATCCTAACTACGCCAATTGTTATAACAAAAAATTACACTACATATTTCTTAATTTACAGGAAACAAAAAAATATTTCTAATAAAAAAAAACGAGAAAAAAAAATACAAATTATTCTTTAATCGAATAAGTGTTCAAATTAAGCACCCATTTAGCTAGTTGAATTTTAAGGTTTCGATTAGCATTGAAGAGGGATGAAACGACACGTTTGTGTCCCTTTTTAAAGCCAAGTTAATCTGTTCGAGGGATTTTCCTAAATTTGAACTACTTATTTTACACACAAAGCCTGCTAACTCGTTTTCAATTACCCATCCTGTATAACACCCGTTATGAAGAAATATAAAATAAAATTTCCATCGATAATTTTTAACAGTTCTCTTGATGGAATAATTTTGAGAAACTAATGGCAATTAACGGTTGTTGTTATTTTAATTACTACATGAATCCTTTCAAACGTACTTCCTTGTAAAGCTTATAAATGGCGAAAAACAAGTAATAAAAAAAATTTTTTGACTATATGCCGTCATAACAGTGTACAACAAGAACTTTATGTAAACATAATTTGACACCAATGTTGTATTTTTTTCAAACCCTTTTTGCGCATAACAAGTTGAGATGGTAATTTTCAGGTTTTTTTAATTATTATCGTTTACTTGAAGGCCACATCTTAATTAGTATAAACATTTTTTTATACCTAAAATTTTTTATTATAACTTTTGCTGAGATAAATATACCTAAGTGAAAATGAGCAAATATTTTTAAATTGTTTTCGAGGTGGAAAAAGGGATTAGGGGGGGGAAGTAAGAGTTATACATAAATTGTGGAAGTACTTTTGTGAAGAGCATGATTGCATTGCATGATTATTTTCTTTGAGTTGAAAAAAGGGGCTGGAGGTTGAATTAAGAGCTGTTCAGAACTTGTGAAAGCACTTTTGTGAGGAGGGGTCTCGTTGCGTAATTACTTAGAAATGTAGGGGTAATGGAATTTAAAAAATAAAACATATTAAAGGCAGTGGTGCACCTAGGTAACCAAAGGCCCTGGGGCAAAAAATCAAATAGGGCCCCAACTAAACTATTTAAAATCGTTTGTTCCGTATTCGTCGTGTTCCGAATTCGACGTACTTCAGAATTGTCATAATTCAGATTCGTCGAACTCCACATTCGTTGTAATACAGTCGACTCCATAATAAAATAAAAAACAAAATACAAATTGTAACTTATTTTAATGAACAAGTTAAAAGTATTTTATGAAAATAAAAGAAAATATCTACCTGTTACCATTCAAAAATACGGTCCTGGGACAGAGACACAGACAGCGGAGGCACGCTAATAGGGTCCCGTTGAGCACCTTTGGGTATGGAATCCTAATTAAGTAGAGATTTTTAATCCAAATACGTTTTACGACGAATCTGGGTTACGACAAATCAAAATTTTATCAATACAACTCAAAATATAAATATGTAGTTACATTTAAATACTTTAAAGTTACTTATTTATTGTGCATAGCAGGGCACGTCCTGGTTCTACACGCAGAGTTTAGAAATTAATAACTGGATAAATGAATTAATATAGGTTTTTTTAAATAAAAGTTAGTGAATATTTCTAACACAATTTATAGTTTGTAAGTCCGAGGGGCCCCCTGAGCTTGGGGCCCCGTCTAGCCCTATGGTAGTTACGCCACTGATTTAAGGGTAAAATTTAGATTAAGAAAAATACATTTTTGTTTCATAAAGTTTAGTCTTTAACAAGTACGTACGAAAATAAAATTTATATACATAGTGAATTAAACTTTTTGGGTAAACATTTCCATTTCCATTTTGATTATAACAGATATGTATATGAATTTCGAATTATTTCTGATAATAATTATATAAAAATAAATTTCTAATTATAAGACTACATTCTCTTTCACTCAAACAGTTGTTTAAGTAAGAAAGTTATAGGCCCCTTAAAATGATCTGCTCGTTCATCTTTCACTTTCTTTCGTTCATATAATTTCTTTATTTCATAGTCATAAGGCGTTTTTTTTTATGCTGAGGTGTCTGAAATTTTGTTGCAATACGTATTCACATAATATATGGAATAACTGGTAGAAAGCGTTATATCCTATCCTAATCCTATACTAATGGTAGCCTAAGTTTAATATACGTACAGCATCTCTGAAAAATGTGTAAATTGTATTTTCTTCTCATAAAACTAATACTACAAAATTATACAAACACTCATTAACGAAATCCACAGTAAATAACTTTGTTGTATATCTATTTTTTTTTGTACAAAGGATGTTGTAGTTTGTAAATTAAGTAATCATTAGAAGCAGGGTTGGCATGAATGAATCATTTTGATTTAAATCGTAATAAATTTTATTTATATATTTATTTATAAAATTTATTTTTAATAAAAATCAATTATTTAATCAAAAATATTTAATTTCATTTCACAGAAATCAACATAAAAAAACAGATTTAGAAATTATAATTAAGTTTACAAACTAGGGTCGTTTAAATCTGAGAAATCAATATCATTATTATAATATTTTAAGTAGTTTTCCAGTCTTTTCAATTCCCAGTCGGTTTCTTAATTTCAAAGGTGGAAAACACTCTTTCCACAGCAGCTGAAGAAGCTATCGCGCCAAACAATTGCTTCACCACTGGAAAAATTTTTGACTGTTCCTCTTCACTAAATATATTTTTCAGTGACACCCACCACTCTAGTGATGTCACATTTTTTACTATTTCTTCTGCGAACATGACACTTTTGAATGGTTTTGATTTTAACTTAAGCTTTACTATCAATCGTAGCTAAATTGAACCATCATAGTGATTTCGCGCTTCCTCCAACGCACTTTCTTTTTCTTCATCTGTCAGTGTTATTTTTGTTTGGGTTGGATCTAATAAAAATGCCAAAAAGTGGCTGGGGGCCATTGCTTGCTTATATCTCTTTCGAAACTTCGACATTTGGCTACTATTTAAATCAGTTTCTTTAAATTTAGCTCCAAGCTTCTTCCAAGCCATTACAGCAGTAGACAAATTTGCATTATTTCTTTGTAAAGTATCCAATGTAACAGATATTGGTTTCAAAATTATTAGATAATCTTCCACTGACCTCTTTACGACCATATTTTCAACTTTTAAATTTTATAATCAAACGAAAAAAACCAAAAAAAATCGTGATTAATTAGGATTTTTTTAAAATAATCGTGCTTTATTGGATTATTTAAAAAAATCATGATTTTTTCCAACCCTGATTAGAAGATATATTTATATACCTATAAGGCAAATTTTTGATGTAGAAAGTGTATTAAAAGAACACCCCAGTTATAAAAATATCCAATTTACTTGGTGGCTTATTTTCTGTAGATAACAAAAAAACGAATAAAAAAAATTAAAGGTTATAAAAATAATTACACTTCGTCTTTTTTTGTTGGATTTTATTTTGCCTATTTAGAGATTCTACAAATCAAGTTTTGTAAATATATGCCTGGTTGTTTACTAAATTTTTTCAGTGTCCGCAATTTTTTTAAATTTGATAGAAGAATTTATTGATAATTTTGACGGTTAATTTATTCATGAAATATCTTTTATAAATTACTTGTAATGTTAATTTGGAGGGAATCAAAGATCACGTAACTGGTGGCAAATTTTTGAAACACACTGTACATATTGCTATGTTTGGACAAATTGTAGAAAGTGATGATGAGTGTTGGTCCTCAGCAAGGTGTCTACAGAGTAAAACCACTTCTTGGTCTCTAAACTTTCGACCTTAGTAATGGTTTTGTTTGTTCTCTTATAACATACATGTGTATATAATAGTGTGTACATATATTCACCTACTTGACCCTGTAAAAGTGAAACTAAATTCCTAAGTCGTCGCGAGTTATCAAACGATTCGTACAGAGCCTGGCTGGTATCCTGGGCGATGTTTGTAACTTCCACACAGCGTCAGTGAATTAGGAAATTCACATTAAGTAACACCGGTCAAACATTTTGAGAATACAAACGTCCAAGACATGTAATGTATGTAGGTGTAGGTACAATAATAATGTTCCTTAACAATACATAATGTTAAACGCATGTATGTAACGTTGCAGTGTTCCATTTCAACCGTTTGGTCGAATTCATTACAGCATTCGTACGTAATTTGAATACAAATAGGAGCAAATGCGGTTTGTAGAGTAAGACTGTAGGCAATTATGATTATAAAAGCAAAAGTAAATGATCAATATTAGTTCCATATATAAGGCGAGGCCTAATAATATGAAACAAAGTGGATATGAAATCACGTTTTAGTTATTTTAATTATTATCTAATACTTAATTTTGTAACTTGTTTAAATTAGCTGAAAATAGTTAAGGAGATCCATTTCTACATCTGCATGATTTATTGGATTAATTTAATGGCACTGTTATTGTTAATTAATTAAAAATTTATTTATTTGCTTATTGTAGAAAAAGGGTAGCATTCAGTTTTCCGTTCCTTACCTACATTTTTAATAGAATAAAAGCCAGAACAGAAACAAAAATAAATAATTTGTTAATAACGTTAATATATAATTACTTAAATACGTCTTCACTAAAGGAAGAAATTTTAATATCAGCTTTTAAACTAGCTTTTTCTACCCTTAGGGGGTTGAAGACAAAAATTAAAAGTTATTTGTATATTCATATCTTTCGCAAAATTAAATAGAAATATTTTTCGCATCATGGTCAATAAAAATCAGAATATTCTTTGGTTTTAATGTAAGTATTAACCTAAAGTAAGGTAATTTATACCAGGCTCTATAAATATTACTTTCGCATTTAGTAGAAATATTGAACAATACATACTCAATAAAATTATGAAAGTTTCCAAAAGAAATTCACAAATGTACATGTTAATTCATGTTAATCAGTAATAATTATTAAAAATCAATTTAATGATTATTGATTATGAAATTAGGATACGCTTTCTTTTCCGTTTCGCGACACAGGGGAATCAACCAAATGTCCGAACTCTGCAAGCTCTGCTTGTTGTCATTTTGCAGATTGCACAAACATTAATAAACAAAAACTACAAACGTGAAATTTCTGAACTTTTTAATGTCCCCAATTTTTAGCACATCATTTACATATACGATTTTCTAGAATAAATATACAAAGGTTATCTATATATTGGACAAGCTAATAAATTGCTGACCAAAAACTTAATAATCTTATCTATAATCTTTTTTGATTTCTTAGATCATTATGAAGGCGTAAAAGGACCAAACATTTTTATTTATGTTTTTTATTTTAACACAACAAACATATGGATTTATTGATTGTAATAATTATTCTCATTATGTTGAAAATCAAGGCCATTAATTTTGTATAGGTAAGTAAGACACAAAAAATTCCATTACGTTTTACAAAGACGATGGAATCTCAACTTCACTTAAAAAAATACCTATTTAACATAAAATAATTTACAAAAATGATTAAGGTGTGGAATAACCGAGAAAGCCACACGACAGTGTAAAAATAAAGTTGTGATTAGAAACAGTGACGACTCGTTGGCCACGATATATCATTAAATATATTAGCAAACTAATAAATAAAAAAACAATAAACGACTTTTATGCTAACCTTAGCCTGCATATTAAAAATATTCACGTCGCTGGGAGAAATGCTAAGCACCCAACAAATATTTTAAAATATTGTTGTTTATATTAAATTTTTCAATTGGATTATCAACTCCGTATCGTATCGTACGTAATCGGTTTTAATAATTTTCAAATTCTAGCTCACTAACTCGTCCAAAAAAGAACCTCCAAAATTGGGTCAACTTGAGTTAATATAACTTATACCTAGTAAGCACGTATACATTATAAATACCTACAAATACTTTTATATGCAATAAAGAGTCGTTTACTTTTACTTTCGAGCAAATTACGTAAAGAGGCGACACAATTATGAAGTTTTGAGGAAAGCAGTTTGTCAAGGAGAATGAAAAATTACGTAATCACCAACAGCAGCACCATCACATAGGCCATACTTACATACGCACATGCCTCTGCATATTACGCAAATATACGCAGCTCATTCAAAAAGTTCTAGCACTATGATGAAGGTTTAATGATAATATTCCAGGAAAAGTGCGAACCTCCATCACTAACAAATTACTACTTTTAAGTTAGTTATTCATGATCCTGCATTAGTTTATCATTATTTTGCGTTCAGATTAATTGATTATTTACTTATATCGAAAATTAAATAACAGAATGGAAAATGGTCATGAATATACACAAATCGAACTTTACGAAAACAAATTTAAAAGTCCAAAAAGAAAATGTTCGAAGAAGTTAATGATTACGATACAAATTTTTATAATTCTTCTTTCGAACTCATTCAGAACAAAATATGAGAAATTGGAGAAATAAACAATTTAGATTCAAATAGTTCTTGTTCCTTATTAGAATATATTATTAACATTAAAAAGGAAATTATGAACAATGATCATTTGAAAACAATTAAAAGTAATGCAGATGTGGATCTGATTGCCCATAATTCAAATTCAACTTCTGATACTAAATAAAAAAATGACACTTTCAGTTACCCTGAAAATAATTCTTCTTCTGAGGAAAAAATTGTTTGTAATTTGTAATGATTTTGAGTGCAGACTTGAATTATTGGCACTAAAATGAAAATTCAAGAACAAAATCGTACTATAATCAGTACAAAATTAAATGGTATTGTTAAGCTTACGAAAATTTAAGAAGAAAAAATATTTGAGTAAAACGAAAGTGTTAAAAATCAGCTTAACAATATTATAATTCAAAAATTACTACTTTAAAGTACGATATTCAAAATGATTCATAATACTGCAATTGCTTATCATTACGTTGCGTTCAAATTAATTAAATAATTAATTACGTATATCGATATTAAGTACATTTTTAATTCTACAGTGCTTCATTTTACTCATAAATAAATTCATGATTAGTTTCAGTAAATGTTGCAAGGCACAAGAATTTTTATATTTTAAACAGGGGAAGCTCAATATGAGCAAAGAGTGGATGACATTCATCTGTTAAAAGTGGAAATTAAACGGTTAATGCCGTAAACAACATTTCCGATCTCCGAAAAGAGGTAATCAATTTGGAAAAAGATCTTACTAAAGAAAGACTAAAAGTACGCGCTTTGGAACAAGAAATTCAAACACCTTTGAATATTCATCGGTGGCGCAAATTGGAAGGATCTGATCCAGATGCTCTGGAACTTATTCAAAAAGTACAAATTCTGCAAAAGTACGTTATTACTTAAAAGTGCATGTTAAAAATTTTTATTTTATTTACTAATATTTAAGACGGGTTATCAACCTAACTTCAGAATCAATCGAACGTGAGAGGCATTTAACAGAAATGGAATCGCTGTATACAACTTTAAAAAGGATGGTAGAAAAACAACCCGGTCCAGAAATACAAAGTGAACTTGTAAAAACACAAAAAGCATTAGCTTCAAGATCCAACAAAATGAAGGTAATTATTTGCAAGAACTTTATAGATCAGTCAAAATATTTTTTATACTGTTAATTGCAATTGTGCAAGTCCGA
The DNA here is from genome assembly GCA_029378335.1 of Agrilus mali. Lineage (NCBI taxonomy): Eukaryota > Metazoa > Arthropoda > Insecta > Coleoptera > Buprestidae > Agrilus > Agrilus mali. The sequence goes on along the minus strand of CM055658.1, from coordinate 21,501,631 downwards.
AAGAATGCCTCATCTGTCCCCTTATTATGCACTATAATTACAACTTTTTCCCGGAAGATGCTACAATCGTTAAATTGGCAGTAACGTTTTTTTTAATTACATTTTCCACGTTTTTCTCGTTGAAAATAGCTCTGACCGTGACGATTCAAATTTTATTTGAAAGCTCTTGCAAATTTCTACATATTATTTCATTAGAACATTACGATTAATCCAATAGTTTTCGAGATAAATGCGAAAATGTAGTCATCATTGCAAATTGTAAAGAACGGACATCTTTTGTTGGAGCCATTTTCGATATTTTATTCTTTGAAACCTATTTTACATTGTTGCATTTTCGGATTACCTAATACTATTAAAAAATGCACATACTTTTGAGCTGTATTACTACTTTAAAGTACGATATTCAAAATGATTCATAATCCTGCATTTGCTTATCGTTACTTTACGTTCAGATTAATTAAATAATTAATAACGAATATCGCTACTAATTGTAAGTACATTTTTAACTCTACAGTAATTTTAGTAATATGTATCTACCAACATTAAACAAAAACATGTGAAAATTTTGCAAATATAATTGAATCATTTAGACTGCCTTTCTAATACCATATATAATGTTAAATAATTATTAATATACTTTTTGAGTAACCTACGTATGTATATATAAGAATGAGATGGAAGTTACATCTTGTCGGCTGATTATTCAGGAAATCGCTTTCTCTAACCCTTGGGGCACATCCTGTCTTATGAAAGTCGCAGTTTTCATTCTCCTCACCTCACTACTAACTGCGGTCGGCCAATAAATTCGACACCGATCTTTGATGAAAGATTACACGTTTGATCTCAACTCGATTACTGGTTAATAAAAATTTGATATATCTAACACGTAATTGAATGTATGTACCTACCAACAGATAAATACCTGCAAGATTGAAATAGAATATTACGAAATCAATGGATTTGATTGACTGATTTGTTTGGATTCAATATGTACAATAAATTATTATTTTGAAGAGGGTTAAAGTTATTGAAGTTAAAAGGGCGATATCATAAAATACGTTCGCATACAAGGGGGGGGGTCTTGTTGAGTGTGACAAGATATGACAAGGGGGACAGGGGGTCTACAGCAACGTGACGTTCGCCGTTCATAAAAAAATGTTACTGAATTTTCACAGAATCCTTGGACTTCTGATAAATAGAAATATTATTTATTTGTTCGTTACAAAAGATATTATTCATTTGTTTAAATTTTATTATGAAAATAAATGGTAACTCGGGGATATGATTAAAAGCAGTTTTAGTGGCTATTTTTGAAACATTACAGTCAATACAAAAGTAATTTATTATTATATTTTCCGATATTCGTTTAAAACGGTTGTAAAAAACTTGAAGAAATAAATTAACCCTGAGTATAATAAATTGTGATCAAATTTAAGGGTGGGGGTATAAGTAAATTTGATAAAATTTAAAAATTAGTATCGCCTTAAGAAAGCTTACATTTTCGGTAAATTTTATTCAAATCGCGCTAAGAACCATTGAGTTATTTCAACAATCTCGACATTCTAAGAATATTTCTGGGAAAAAAAATCGGTCAAACTTCGATAGTTCGAATTAGTTGGCAATTGCATCAATTATCAGAAATACGTTTCCTTTGTTTTATTTTACTCGAACTCTTGAACTTTTATTAGTCAAATATCTTGACAACTCGAATATAATATTTGGCGCCAACTTCGATAAGTCGAAATTTCCGAGGGAATTCCTTAATAATGTATGATTTTAATGGCGATATTATGCAAGAAACATAATAAAAAAGTGGAAAGTGGTGAACTAAAAAAATAAAAAAATGCTCATTTATTATTATTCAATAACTCGAAGTCTGTATACCTCGAATTTCTTTTTTTTGCGTTCAATGGTGATTCAAGTTATCTGTAGGATTTTGTTTCTCCGAAAAAAATCATTATTACGGAACAAAATGGAAGGGTAGACATTAGGGCTGTAGCTAGAGTTGAATTTGAGGTAGGGCAGCATTGGTTACAGGTAGGGCGGAAGTAAAGAATTGATCATAATTGATCTGCCCTCGAAGCACGGGCTCCTAAGTCAATCACCATGTATATCACTCTAGGTCAGTGATGTACATTCACTAGCTTTTTGTAGACAAATAATTTCTGTGACAGATCATGAGCATGTATCTAAGAACTAATTAATCCTCAATGATGAAGAACAAGCGAACAAGATGGTTGAACTTCCAAATTTGGATGTAGAAATCCACGTCTGAGTGAGAATGAGGTAATAATTAATTGTGGTGTGGGGTGATACGAGTAAATAGTTACGACCAAAAATACCAATTAGATCATATTGTTTCTGCAAACTTTGTGCAATATCAGAAGGAATACTATGGCTAACATTATCAACATGTGTTGACCAACCTGTTGCCATGGTCCTAGGAGTAGCGATTGTATTTTGTGCTTTCACCTGTTTTGAGCAGTGAGGTTCTTCATGGTCAATTTTCTCTTCAACTCTTCGTTTTTTTCCAAAGAAAGCCCGTATATCCATCGCGAAATCAATGAATCTTAAATTTATAGCAATAAAAATAACAATTGTATCGATTTTTGACTAAAATACACTTTACCGTACACTTCACTTAACCAAACTACAAACAATAATAAAAAATCTCTAGTTTATGTTTATTTTAGTTGAAAAAGGGATTCTCCGTACCATGGATTGCAATATAGCCCATATTGCAATATATGCTAATACAGAGAATCCCCTCTGCGTTACAGATATTATAATTAAATAGACCCATCGCTTCATGTGATGGCGCTTCAAATGCCGTCTATACACAGAACAAAGAATTATTATAATATGAAATGAATGTCACAAACTGTGGTATGTTCCGAAAAGTTTAGATATCTATCGCTACAATTTTTTTATCTCAAAATATGCACAAACTGTTTAATTATAATAATTTATCTTAGTTTTTGGTATTTTTAAAGTAGGGCATTGTGATTTCAAGGTAGGGCATTGCCCCACAATGCCCCCCCCCCCTAGCTACGGCCATGGTAGACATGTGCCTTTCTTAAAAATAGATCAAATAATTTAAATACCTATTTAACTCTTCAAAAAAGTTATGAATAATTTTAAACGAGAGTAAAGGGAGGTTTCACATTTGTTGTTCTTTAAGAAAATTGATATGCACATCAGTAATTAGCATCTATAGTATATTCATAAATATTTTCATGTGCCAAATTTAATTGAAGCGTTTTAGAGTAATTTAAGAAAACCAAATTTTCTTGTTGCCTCTATGGGCAAACGATGCCAATACAATTAAATAAACTTATTTTGACCTCAGGAACCTATGTTCACAGAGTTTTGGGACATCCCGTATTATATGAAATACATAACACTTTTTCATAATTGCTGACTAGCAAAATGGGAACGTTTCCCAAATTGAATTTTATTAATACATACAGGGTTTTTCAAGTTGATGGGCTATTAGAAGTATATGAATTAGTAGAAGGAATTTAATTCTGAAACTTGGGCTCATTTGGTTATTGTTTATGCCGCTTCTTTTAAAAATATTTTCAAGTTCGATTTACGTCCGGTTATACCAGAAGTCGATACCAACTTTGTTATTTTAAACGGAATGGTATATTTTTCACGCTGAATTCGAATAAAACGTGTAATTCTAAGGTAAGTTTGATAACCAACTTGTACACCTATGACGATCGGTTTCTGAGTTAATTTAATTTATAGAAAAAAAATCGCTACCGCAACCCAAATTATAAAAAATCATAACTTCCACAAAATACGACTTAGAGTGTTGAAATTTTTACTAGTAATAGCTGAATATTAGTGCTAACACCTTGACAAAATTGAATTAAATAATTTATACAGGGCATTCAAAATAAAATTCTAAAATTGAAAAACTTCAAACACAAATTACTTCGTTTTTTCAAATGGCACCTACTATTTTTTATTTTTTCAATCGATTCCTTTTTTTATCCTCTTTCGATCCATATGGATACTTTCTATTTTAAGGAATAATTCAAAATTATTCCAAAATTTTCAAATAAAATAGGAAGTATCCATATGGATCGAAAGAGGATAAAAAAATGAATCGATTGAAAAAATAAAAAATAGGTGCCATGTGAAAAAACGAGGTAATTCGTGTTTGAAGTTTTTAAACTTTAGAATTTTATTTTGAACGCCCTGTATAAATTATTTACTTCAATTTTGTCAAGGCATTAGCACTAATATTCGGCTATTAGTAGTAAAAATTTCAACACTCTAAGTCGTATTTTGTGGAAGTTATGATTTTTTATAATTTGTGTTGTGGTAGCGATTTTTTTTTTATAAATTAAATTAACTCAGAAACCGATCGTCATAGGTGTACAAGTTGGTTATCAAACTTACCTTAGAATTACACGTTTTATTCGAATTCAGCGTAAAAAATATACCATTCCATTTAAAATAACAAAGTTGGTATCGTATTCCGGTATAACCGGATGTAAATCGAACTTGAAAATATTTTTAAAAGAAGCGGCATAAACAATAACCAAATGAGTCCAAGTTTCAGAATTGAATTCCTTCTACTAATTCATATAATTCTAATTGCCCATCAACTTGAAAAACCCTGTATACATATCTACATGGGGTGTTATTCCCTTTAATCGCTATTCCCTAACATTATGTATTTGATAAACAATACCATATTGTTAGCCATATTGAGAGAGGTGGATACTGTGAAGAAAGAAATTAATGAAAAAATGTGTATCTATTATTAACTTTAAATAAGGCACTGAGAATGACCCTTGAAAAAAATAGGGTAATAATAAAATCGTTTCTCTAATTATACAATATTGAACAAGTTTGTGGACAATTGGCTCTTAAATTTTAATTATTTTAATTTAATATCAACTTCAGCTCTTATTATTATCCTGCGGATATATTTTTTAATCAAACTGCCCTTTGTAGAGTACAACATCAATTATTTTTACATTATGCTGCATTGAAATTAATCGATACTGATATCAATCTAGCACGTGCAAGTGTAATACATTTCCAATATTAAATATTTAATTCGTTCTTCCTATAAATCAAAATTCATCGTAATTTTCCAAACGCAAATCGATGGACAATCAAACAAATGACCAGATTTGCTTTTAAAAGCAAATAAGCAAATAAAAAAAGACGTATTATGTTATGTTATTTGAAGTTGGTAATGAATAATAACTTTAAGTGCCAGATCGTAATTTTTCATATTCGTGGAATAAGTTACTTCTCACACGCACCCATCACCGTAAATATTTATTTATTATTTAAATAACCATTTTAGATGAATGCTGCGACAACATAAAAACTTATTTCAAATTAACATTCTTGGTATTACTTACATACAAATATATGGTAAATAACGTACGTAACTATTTTATTGTACGTTGTACACATTTATACATACATACGTATTTCTGTACATTTATTTATACCTGTGTACATACTTAGCAAAGTACAAGGCCTTCAACTAATGAATTTTTGTGTTGATTAATAATTATTGTTTCTCGACGGCTAGCAAACACTTTGAGCAAAGCTCGAAATGATGTATTTTTGAAAAAACGTATAATTATTTACACATAGTTTTAAGAAGCTTAAGACGTCATATCGGTTGTCAGAACTAGTAGGTACAAATATTTCGTATAATAATCTCCATTAGAATGTGTTTATCTTATTATTTATCTAATTAATATTTTAATTCTTGTGTGACCAATTTTTGTATATATTACCATGTAATGTATACAAATTTAATCATTAATTTTGTTTTTAGATCCTTTTTAGTTAAAGACATATTCAGGATTTATTTTAAAGTATTTTATAGCAATAATTTAGAGATTATAAAGTACTTTGAAAGCATTTAGTTCATGAAACATGATTAAAGTTAAGAATTAAAATTAAAAACCCTGCAAACAGTTCTTGTTGAATTTTAGAGAGCCCATCAGGAAATGTTATTTCTTATTAGATTAGAGGAACCCGATATTTTACATTCACTAAGCATGTCAAGCTTAGAATATTTGAATTTGTTATTTAAAACGATTCTTCAAATTGCTGGACGAAATCATAATTTCTTGGAAACAAAAAATTATTTATGTGCTGAATTAAAACAATTTAATCTTAACATTCAAGGCAAAAATCATGTTGTTACAAGGCTATTTGATAATATTCAGGCTGCTTTCAAACAGAAATTGTTACTTTAGCGAAAACAAACTTGTTTCACTTTGAAAGCTGTCAATATCTATTGCTTAGATCACCTAAATTAAAATTTAAAGATTATGCAGGCCAAATTAAATTATTAGAAACGGAATTCGATCGCAGATTTTCTGATTTTAAAAGCTGTGAAATACAACTTCGTCGTTTTACTTCACCTCTATCTATCGAGATTGAAATTGTTGATGATAACTTACAAATGGAATTAAGTGATATCCAATGTGATTCTTTGTTGAAGAAAAAACGTATAGAAGTTGGAATTCTAGAATTTTATATATGTATTTATTTATGTAGATCGGTTTCCTAAAATGTGTTCTTTTGTTACGCGTATACTGGCTATGTTCGAAAAAAAATGAAAAATAAATAATCAGAAAAGTTAAGATTAACCGATCAACATATTTCATCAATTTTAAAAGTAGCATCAGATCAAGATATTCAAACAAATATTGATGACAAACGATGTTGAGTACCTTCAAAAAAGTAATATTAAATTGTGCTTTTGCTTATTGCAACTTTTATTTTAATTTTTTTTTATATAAAATATTTTTAGTTTCAGTTTAAAAATTAAAATGTATGCAATAATATACAAGCGGCCCCCGGCTTAATACAAAATAGATCATGTAGCTCGCAATATCGTACAATTACAAGTACAATTTTATGACTTTATTTACATGGCCAAACATTAAAAATCAATTATTCTCCTATCAAAGCAATAAAACCGTTTGTTATCATTATCAAGTCAGATTTCTATTTTATACGTTTGTAATAAAATATCGAAACGAACCGAATATACGCAATCGTCTATAGAAAAAAAATTTTTGGATCAATTAAGTGGTCAAAAATTATATTGACTGATTATGAAATTCATAAACTATGTCACAAAAAACTAATAATTCTCCATATTACATTTTACCCATCAAGTGGTTACTCTGTCATTCAGACAGAACGAATTAATTTAACACGATTTTCTAAAATATTTACATGTAGTGGTTGAAAAGTAGGTTCATCTGGAAAATAAATATTTTTTGTGAAGTTACCGGCGTTTTTATTATTTTTGCATCGTTTCGTACAATGTTGTTAACACTAACTATTTCCAGTGATACCGTGAGTGTGTGAGATAACGATTTGTGTGCATGTACTTCTTATCGCTAACATGTTTACGGCGCAGTCACAGCGCGCGGCTCTTTTATCATTATCGACTTACAAGCTATAAATCTTTTTCCAGCGATAAGTAAGACGATATTTTCTGTGAATTACCGACGGCTTTCTAATTATTATTCTTGAACGTTCGAAAAATGTATTTAAAGTGATCATCTTTGGGCCAGAGGACAGCAGTTGTAAGAAAGCATCCGTGCGTGAATCAAGACGATAAGCGATAGGCAGAAGTTGTTGTATAAATAAGAGAATTGTTCTCATATAAATACTAGTTCTAAGTTAGTGTTAAGTATCACATAAATAGTGTAAAATAAATAATTATTTAAATAAAATTTTTTGACTAGAAAAATCGTTACTGTATTTTGAATATGGTAGTTTAACCAAACAAAACTTCAATAAGGCTTAATTAATCTTAAGCATATTGATAAAAAATGGGAGGTAACTATAACAAAAGTAGTTTTTACATTCGGAGGCCCTGAATCGCTATAAAAATTTAAGGTAAAACTACTAAAGAATATAGCCACGTAAAATACGACTTCTTTTTAGCACAGTCAGAGTGCTAAGATAATTACTAAGATTTAAAGATTTAAACCATTCAGATTCCCAAATGATTTTTAAATTACTACGAATTAATTATAATAACTTTGAATACCTATTTCTTACTTAATTCTATTTCATAGAAATAACCGTTAAATAAGTAATTCGTTTATGAATAAGTTTTCTTATTAAAGTTACAATAGATACAAAATATGCAAACATAAATAGATGCTCAAATTACCCGTTATTGATTAAGCAATATTTTTTAAAATAAATGACCCAGCAAACATGTTAAAAAATTATTCTTCTTTATTTTTCTTTTTGTTTGGGTACCTCTCTGCATTATTAAAACATGTTCAAAAAAAAAAGACTAACAAGCTGCATTACTGTACAATTTTAAGTAAACTCACCAAGACCGTTTGTAGAAGTCTAAATGTATGTCCACAATAGGCCTCAAGTCTTTATACGTTCTGAAAATTAAAAGTAGATATACACGTTAGCTGGTTACCTAGTACATGAAATGATGTTTTATAAATAACTAACAATTCAACTAACTTATAAAAGTCAAAAAGTGTGGAAGTTTTTTGCTTAATCGTTGCAAATCACCACGGTTGTGGAAATCATCCCCTGACGAGCAAACTAAATTTTTGGACATGTACTATTTGTAGCTAATAAGTTATGTAAAATAATATTCCTAAATGTAACGTTTTGTAAAAATGACCAATTGGTAGATGGTAAAATATTTGGTAGCAAATGCGATAGCTAACAGTAGTAGGTAGTTATATGGTGGGTGCTGGCTTCTGCCATTAAGTTTTTACATTACATTTCACTTAGCTTCATTACTATGCTAATTATTATTATAGTTAAATGGATGAAGCAATTGCGTGCTGTTTCGTAAGTTCAAAGTTTGTATATGCAACAGTAGTAATAACAATAATAATAACAATAAGTGGCAAAAACTCCTGATTGCGCCAGCCAACAGGTGAGATCAATTAAAAATATGTAATTATAATAAATGTTTACAATTGGTTGTACTTCGTGACAAATTTATTCCATTCAATTTATGTTTCTTTATAGAGGACTTAAATGCTTTAAATAAATTTTATTGAAATAAGACTTTAAATAAATTGAAAATAATTTAGTTACACATTTTGCAATTGATACAATTAATACGTATATTTTAGTTGGGGAAAGCGACACCATGAGCAGTTAGGCGGCGCCACTAATACTTACAAACATCCACCTTTTTGTGAAGAATAAGAGGGTTGGTGTGTGGTTGTATTGGTAATTATTTATTTAAAAGACTTCTATCCTTAAAAGTGGGGCAGCAAAAAGTGTAAGACTTTTTATAACCATGTTACAATTTAATTAGCATATTCGTCAACATTAATGATCATGTTTACTATAATAAGTACGTTTATCATTAATATTTTAATTGATATTCAAGCAGATTAAGTATACAATTATAGACTGTTTTAAATTTTATTTATGCATGTTAATGTAACAAAAACGTTTTGGAAATTTTTATAACATTTCAATAAAAGACACGTGCATGTGCAATGGAAACTTTATTTTATTACTTATATATTAAAACTAATTAACACGACCTTTGAATATTTATTATTAGAGAAAAACTTTGTCTGTGTGTGTGTACATATAGCTAAATGATTAATATTAATCCACTACTAGGTACAATTACTTTAATTGCTGTTAATAAAAAATACTAAATGGAAAATAATGATGCAAATGCAATGTTTAAAAAGTCAGTAAATGATGTAGCAATTGCGTACTAGTCAATTTTTCTTAAAAATAACATGCAATTAAACTAAATTTCCCTTCACTACAAAACCATACATACCTACCAACTAATACCGTCAATAAAACAGCTTCTCGCATAAAAAATACCCTTTTTACTTACAATTAGTACGAAAACGATTTTATAGTAAACACTAAGTAAATAATAATTAAATGCCGAGGGGGGATTAAAGCAACGCCTTGACACAAATCATCAAGAAAAACAAAATGTAGTCAAAGAACAGAACACAAGTTACAATTTGATTGCATTATGTAAAAAATTATTTTTACGTAGGTAAATATTTATACATTAAAAAAAATAATGAGATGAACTTGATGTACTGTGCTGCAAACAATGTTTTGTTAAAATTAAAAAGAATTTTAACACAGAATGGCAAACTTTTAAAAAGATGGTCAAGGTCCTCATAAATACATACTGAGGCTAATATTTTTAGTAATTTTATTATCAAATAAGGTACTTCAAAAAATATACAACGAACTAATGCGCGAGGGTTCCGTACCACGAGATACATTATATTTTATTTTTTGGACTTATATTTCGAACTGAAAAATTATTTTCATCAATATAGAATAAGGACTATTCTATTAAGGAATATCCTTTCTTTTTATTAGTTTAATGGTTCCATGTTTTACCCCCAACAGAGTTGAGCAAATCCCTTACGAAAATAACTTAAAGCTCTAAGTCCAAGATTTTAAAGTGCTTTGGTTTTTGAAGTCCGAAATACATTCTAAAATCCAAGGACCTCGAATTACCATTTAAATAGAAAAATATAAGTCGTAAGCACCGTGAGAAGACCCTTAAACGCACAACAGGGGCTTTAAATCCATCAGAAGTCTCGAAACACTCGTGACAAGGTCTTCAAGCTCGTGATAAGGGCTTGAATTAAACTGAAAGGGCCTTAATTAAGTAGAAAAGTATAAAGCTCTTCTGATAATTTTGCCTCTGCATTCAAACACATTGAAGAAGAACTTAAGAAGCTTCGAGTTAATTGAAAAAGCTTCAAGCACTTGAAATAAAATGGCTTCGAGTACCTTGAAAGGGCTCAAGCACATTGCGAGTACTTCAAGTCCTCTACAAATTGCATTTTTGTGAAGTATTTCCATTACCAAATAATAACTATTTAACAATGAAATAAAAGAACACTCTTTTAAGTTTCAAATATTTTATTTTATAAGTCCACAACGACCGTTTCGCCACACTGTGGCTTCATCAGGTGGATGAAATACATTAACGTATATTACATTTTCAAACTTATATACTAATTACAAAATTATGGAGGGGAGTTAAACTGTAAATTTAATAAAGGGGAGTTGTTTACATCTAATTGGTTGTTTAGTAATATTCCTAGTTTATTATAATTTTTAATTTCTAAACTTTCCAATAGGTTTAGTTTCTGACTTTTACTTGCTATATGTAAAATTTTGAAATTTTCATTGAAATTATGATTATTACTAATTAAGTGTTCGGCATATGCCGAATTACATTTTTTATTTTCAAAACTCTTTTTGTGTTCTTTTATCCGCTCTATAAATGTTCGACCAGTTTGACCTATATATACAGAACTACAGTCACTACATTCTAATTTGTACACTCCTGATTTATGTTTTTTGTCTAATTTGTCTTTATCATTTCTAATTAACGAACCTAAAGAATTATTGGTTTTTAATGATACAAAACTATTGTTTAAATGTTTTCTAATTTTTAGGTTAATATTTCCTAAATATGTGAATGTGTTAAAATAAAAATAAGAATATCATCGATGATATTCTTATTTGTTTTAACAGTACAAACAGACAATTACAGCAATTTTTCTTATTCCTCAACAACATTCACCCAAAAATTAAATTCACATTTGAATCTGAAACAAATAATTCTATTAATTTTCTAGACCTAAACATTACCCGTATAAATAAAAAACATGAATTTTCAATTTATCATAAACCTACCCACACCGACACAATAATACATAACGACTCTTTTCATCCCTATTCACAAAAATTGTCTTTCTTTCATTCAATGTTACATAGGCTCATAAATGTTCCTCTTTCTAAAGCTAATTTTGAATTAGAACTAAATAGAATAATTCGAATTGCAGAGAACAATAGTTGCGATAAAACAATTGTTACACAATTGCTTAACAAAAAACTTCATAGAAAAACTATAAATTCAATATACCCCATCATAAAATCAAAATCCGAAAGTAATTTTAACACATTTACATATTTAGGAAATATTAACCTAAAAATTAGAAAACATTTAAACAATAGTTTTGTATCATTAAAAACCAATAATTCTTTAGGTTCGTTAATTAGAAATGATAAAGACAAATTAGACAAAAAACATAAATCAGGAGTGTACAAATTAGAATGTAGTGACTGTAGTTCTGTATATATAGGTCAAACTGGTCGAACATTTATAGAGCGGATAAAAGAACACAAAAAGAGTTTTGAAAATAAAAAATGTAATTCGGCATATGCCGAACACTTAATTAGTAATAATCATAATTTCAATGAAAATTTCAAAATTTTACATATAGCAAGTAAAAGTCAGAAACTAAACCTATTGGAAAGTTTAGAAATTAAAAATTATAATAAACTAGGAATATTACTAAACAACCAATTAGATGTAAACAACTCCCCTTTATTAAATTTACAGTTTAACTCCCCTCCATAATTTTGTAATTAGTATATAAGTTTGAAAATGTAATATACGTTAATGTATTTCATCCACCTGATGAAGCCACAGTGTGGCGAAACGGTCGTTGTGGACTTATAAAATAAAATATTTGAAACTTAAAAGAGTGTTCTTTTATTTCATTGTTAAAATGGAGTTTCAACATGTAAAGGCTAATACAGTGAATAATAACTATTTGTTCGAAAAAAGGCTTGAAATACACAGTTTCTAAATTCTCAAGCACAAAGTATTAAAGCTCTGTCCCCAAGTACAAATAAACACAATTTACGTGCTTATTATATTACTAGCAGTGAAACCCGGCGTTGCTCGGGTTAAAATACATCACATGTTTAATGGTATAAAAAATATGTAAGGATCTATGTTTTAATGTAGATATTATAGATTTATATCATAGATAATGTAGATATTGAGAGACTTATTCGGCCATTAAACATTTCAATTTTTTTGGTCACTGTTCGCTCTTCTTTCCAATTGATCTTCACTCGACTGCAAACACAATTTAACTGACAAAAAGTCACTGAATGTTGATTTATATATCATCGAACATCACAATTCCTAGTACCAGAACACTAGAATATTTATATGTAGGTACATCACTTTGAAACGTAGATGTACACTTTTTCAATCTTTCTAGATCATTCAAGAAATTTTTAGAACTTTATCGAACATTCTAAGTCGATAATAACAGTTTGCGGTCATTTTAGAATTTTTTAGATCATTTCAGAAATTTTGAGATCATTCCGGAAGTCCTTATGATTTAAAAAAGGACATAAATATTTTTTTTCATCTTTCTGCCACCTACAACCACCCATTTCCACCCACCGCGACCAAACTCCCTTACTCCCACCTGGAGACCAAGGGGTATTTACCACCCCAACAGGAAGTTGATCGGAGTAGGTAGAGATAGAGAAAACCCTGTCTTTACGTAAGAACATTAGCATTTTATATATGTATTTAGATAATAGTGTAATATTAAGCACTAGGGTTGAATTACCATTATACATTAGATGAAATTGAATTCTTCCATACTTATTTTCGACAAAAACCAAACATGGGATTTACAGTAAAACAAATAAGATAAGAAAGGGTATAACTATTTCATATTACATTTCACCCCAATTTCTTAGCTTTCAATTTTGGCCCAGCATTGTAATTTTTTCAGAATGAGAATAAAAATATCGAGCAGATGATAAGGGTAACATATTATTCAACTTTCAATCGAAATTGTCAAATTTAATTTTCCTTTCCTTTTTCTATTTGAAGAAAAAACTCTCGTTACTACATAGTTTTAAATTGAAGAACTGAGAATTAAACGAAACGCATTGTAATTTATGAGTGGTTAATAAATATTCTCCTACTTAACATTTGCCTTATGTTTCTTTAATTTTTTTAACAATGAATGAGATGACAATTTATACTCATTATAAATTACTCGGTTAAAGCACAAAAAATGTTGAGTGTTGGCATGTTAAAATTATTCCGAAAGTTTAATTACAAGAAGTGCCCATTATTACAGTTACGTAACGCAACTTGCCATGACGCAGGAGTTTGAATTGTTTGCAATTATTTCAGAAGGTATTATCGGAATAAATAGAAATATTTATTAGAAAAAGTTTCACACGTCTCTTCTTCATTGGGCATTCCAAGAAAAACCCGAATCAATAACATGCTCATGTACGAGGTTCAATGACGGCAATTTCGTACCTTCGTACGTTGTAAATTAAGATGGTTGACCTTTGTATAATAGAAGCCGACCTTGTTTGAACAAACCGGTACAATTATAAACTTAAGCCTCTAAAAATACAAGCGAGACTGGCAATTTCTAAGGCAATAATAAAAAAAACTTGCTCCGAAGAAAATATTCTTTTTGATTAGCCTTGGAGTTGGTTTTACACAAAAATTTATTAAGTAGACGCATCTGTGTATTATTAATTTAAATTTTCCTGGAAATACCTAATTTTACTCATTGGTAACAAATGTAGCACAAAACGCCGATGCAGTTTACGAAGATTCTTACAAAAATTCCCTAGTTCATTATAGTAAAAATAAGGTGATTTTCCAGATACAAAGGTCAAATATTGTTCCTTAATATTTCGAAATTATTTGCTACATTTATAATTTTTAGCAAGTAGAATAAAAAATATTTTGTAGGACAAAACCATCAATATAAAAAGTGATTATTCTTAGGCTTGTCATGTGCAAAATAACGATGGTAAAAGTGTACAGCATGGGTCTAATTTCAGCTTTTTGATTGGGGTGACAAGGCCTATCAAGGGTTTGGGATGCTGAGCATCCCCAAGTGGATAGGGGAAATAATTTCTGACTATACTTCACTTCACGTCTGAGTAATTTTTGTGTAATAATGAATAAAGTATGTAAATTTATAAAAATTTGTTTTGGATAGATAAAGACCCCATAGATATTTCATTTCTCTTTTGTTTTACAAAAAGGGAGCACTTGTACGTTCAAAATCATTAATTAAAAAACGTGTGGGTCCTTTTTAAGGTTGCAGGATTGCAGCACAGTTGTGAAGCTACCCCTTGTATTTGTTATAGTTAATCGAAGTTTTCTTTGTAGATTAAATCGTCTATTTTAATTATAAAAAAACCTACCCTTAACCTTACCATTAACAACAATACCGTAATATCGTGATATAAAACTGAGGAAGATTCGTTTACTTTTTATCTGATGTCATTGTTAAACTATTAGAAATTATGCACTATGTACTACAGGTAGGTATCATTAGATTTAATAATTGGTAAATAATTTCAGGCTATAAAATTTGAGTAAAACATATGTTTCCAACGTAATTCTTATTAACAAGGTGTTTCTAACATCAGGGAAAACACCAAAGAAGAATGCATGTTAAATCGCCGCTTGCAGACACACAGTCAGTTAGTAAAAAGCGTGCATTTTATGAGAAAATAATAAAGCAACTTGTTCTCTGTAGAAGACAGAAAAGAACAATTGCTACGTATTTTTATTATTTAATGCAAAAACGTTTTTAATTAGCTGCGTATTTATAATGTAGTTATATAAAAAGAAAATGTATGGTATACACAGCGTCGTCACGCGTTATTTACACTTACTGTATAAAGTAAAACTATAATGCAATGTTAAGTATAGTGAACAATCACTCAACTACACTAATATTAAAGAAATTAGAAATTGGATTAAATATAAAAATAAAAAAAACTAAGAGTCAATAGCAATTTGATAGTAGATATTGTAAAGTAAGTAATAATTTTCATAAGAGTTGTCTTTGATATAAAAAAATTGTTTTCGTTACTAATCATTACTTGACAGTGCCTCTATGTTGCTCATAAAATTGTTAAATTTGTGAGAAAGTTGTCTTTTTACATTTTTGGGAAATTATTTTTCTAAAGTTTCAATTCTGAATTAATTGAAATAAAATTAAATTCCATGAATGGTAAGTATTTAGAAGATAAACGGTTTTATATCATACTTCAATATTTCACGAACATGTAGTACATATTTGAAGCTGAATAGGGTTAAGCTAAAACAAAACTAGCAATAAGTTAGTTTAAAAATAACTAGAATATTGTAAACACAATTTCTAATTTTAACTGTGGATTTGAAGCACCCATAAATTAGAGATTTTGTTATTATTTATATTATACAGGGTTACAGTCGACCTATATCCTTTAAGAGGTTGCAGTTTCCCTCATTTCTGCCTGATTTGGCTGTGAAAGACCGTATCCCAAATTTAACCGTTTTCAAGTTATTCGACTTTTAAGTGTTTTTATAACAATTGCCGATTTTTTTGTCTATTGTCTCATTTTTTTTGTGTGTATTGTGCCACTAATTTATTTCTTTTAGCTACTTTTTTTGTAGTAAATAAGTTGCTTTATTATTCTCAACACTAAAATTACAGGTAACTGAACCAACTGGGATTGATAGTTAAAAAAATACCGGCCAAGGGCGAGTCGGACTCGCGCACCGAGGGTTCCGTACAAACCTGTATATATGTGATGTAACTAAAAATTTAATGTTTTCGGAATTTTTCCTTTATATGTGCTATGAAACATTGCTTCATGCCAAATTTCAAGCTTCTAAATCGACTGGAAGTACCCTTTAGGTTTTGATTCCCTTGCGAGTAGTTGCGAGTATGAAAATATGCGGCTTAAATTGCTGTTTCTTTTGATTGCGTTGACATAGAAATTTGATTTTTTTACAGCTTAAAGGTATTATAGATCTGAGTATTTGATATGAATTTCAATTTAATACCTCTACGCGTTCATGAGGAAAGGGGTAGTAACTTTAAAATTATTAAAAATATTTTATTATATGATGTAACTAAAAATTTACGGTTTTCGCAATTTTTCCTTTATCTGTGCTATAAGACGTTGCTTCGTACCAAATTTCAAGATTCTAAATCGACTGGAAGTACCCTGTAGGTTTTGATTCAAAAATTTGCGGCTGTATCTTTTGATTGCATTGACTTAGAAGTTTTATTTTTTCACAGCTCCAAGGGACAATAGACCTGAGTATTTGGTATAAATTTTAGCTTGATAACTCCACGTGTTCCTGAGAAAAAGGGTCTTGACAGATGGACGGACGGACGGACGGACGAACGGACGGACGGACAACGAAGTGATCCTATAAGGATTCCGCTTTTTCCTTTTGAGGTGCGGAACCCTAAAAAGGTAATAAATTCGCAGAAAATATTTTTTTTTTTCCTTTTTAAACATTAAATCAGTCAGAAATGAGAGAAACTACAACCTCTTAAAGGATATAGATCGACTTAACCTTTAACCCTGTATATTGAATGATTGTGAAAAATACCTTAAATCAACTGTAATAACGTGAGTAATTTTGTAATGTACCTGCACACATATAATACGAATAACGCTTTCTCTTTAACTAATCTTTTGGAATCAACTGGAATAGTTTAGGATAAATACGAATCTATGTTATATTCTCATGGTATACTTTCCTGTAATAACGAGAATAAAAAATACATACTTTGTAATGAAATCTGAATTAAAAAGAAGTCACGTTTAATCGAATAAATTTCTAGAATTCAAAAGGAAAATTTAGAAAAATAAGAAACTAGTGTAAGTGGCGCATAGGGCCTAATACTACTAGCGGTGCAATCTTGATGACACATTTTTAATAAGATTGAATAAAACAGTATTTGAAAGTTCCAAGTATTTATTTATTATCACTCTGACAATTGTATCGACCTGGCGGTCATTAACAAATACTGGATTTTTAACTACTATTCTTTAATGACCGCCATGCCAGGTCGAAACAATTGTCAACGATAATAAATAAACAGTTGAAACTTTCAAATACTCTTTTAATCAATCTTATTAAAAATGACTATAATGGTAAAAATTACGATGTGTAGGGTAGACTGGGTACGAAAGTGCCAGTGGACGGTAGTGACAGTCGTTGTATTAGCGAAACTTTAAGGAATAGCGCGGGGTGGCGAGGGGAGAAAGAAGCCGCGTGCGTGTCTGAACAGGCGTCACAGTGTTGCGTCAGCCGCCGCGTGAAATTAGTGTTGCTAGGAGCCTGTATTACTTTTCGACGGTCAAAAGTAAGTATTTTTGTTCGTTTTCTCTTCGTCATTGTTGCTATATGTATATAGATAGACTGATGAGTATTTTTATTCATTACAAGCTAAAAATTGACTGTTAAACAGAAGTGATTCCTTGTATGTAGGTTATACAGTATCGTCATGGCGATTTTATTTTTATGAACACGTGTGTTGCGTACGGTTGTGCCATATTTCCTAGGGACGGTTGTGACACAAGAAAAATGTTTTTTTTTTTATTCTAGATACCCAGAATTCGAATCAGAAAGACTCTTTCTAAAGAACAAGAACAGGAACTATCAAAATATATAACTCGCTGTGCGGAAATATATTTTGGCCTTGCTCCCAAAAAGGTTCAGAAGTTAGCTTTTGAACTTACCACTAAATACAATTTAAAACGTCCTGCTACATGGGTTGAAAATGAGATGGCTGGAGAAGAATGGTTCCGTTCATTCATGAATAGGAATTCTAAACTGTCTGTTCGAGTGGCTCAAGCTACTAGCCTTTCAAGAGCAACAAGCTTTAACAAAACAAACGTGGAAGCATTTTATGACAATTTACAAATGGTTCTTGACAGACAAGCTTATGGACCAAGTAATGTAATGATTCTTGAAGAATACTTAATAATTAAGAATTAAGCAAATATTCCAACAATAAATGTGATTAAAGACTGTTCTGTTGTATTTCTTAACCTGTCACTACTAACCCCAAGCACTGTCACAACTACCCCTGGGATGTGGTCGGTTGTGACACTTTTTCTTTTTTTTTTTTAAGTTGTGCCTGTCAGTTAATATTTTATTTAGGGATAAAATTGAAATACCAGTATGTCTGACAAACTATGCTTTACCATAAAAGCACATTCCTTGTCAGATAACTGACATACTGGCAAAATTACGGGCGATCATATGAAAAAAAGCACATTCGTACCCAGTCTACCCTATTTCAATAGTTTTGAATACCATATTTTATTTATAATTAACTGTAGAATTATCCATCAGCTCAGCTTGAACGGTCCAAGTGGAAAATTGAGTTACGGTAAGAAACTTGTCTTCATGTAGGGCTCGAAGCAAAAACGTACCTAGCACCTTAAAATATTTGGGCCCAATCAGGCAACCGGACTTGTTAAGATGCGGATACCCTTTGTGACACTGATTAGGGTTTTTTTTATTTATCTTAAATGAATTTCAAATTGGAAACATGCTATTAAAGAGTCAAGGTGAATGCATGCATGCCAAAGCCAAAAATTAGTATTAATTAGGGGAACACAATCTCAATAGGATTTGCTTATAATATCCACATCAGGGCCAAATGAGTTTGAATAAATAAATCGTTAACTTTTGAAATATGGTAACATTATTGCTCCCAAACACCATAAGGTATCCATTTTAAAATCAGAATAACCTCATTAGGGCATGCAGTGCTGAGAATTTGGCCCTGATGTCAATACTTTAATCGGTATCAGAGCCAAATTACTATAAGGGGCTGTTCATAAAATACGTCACACTAAAATTAGCTTTTTTTGACCTCCTCCCCCCTGGTTGTCACGCTGTGTCACACTTTCTGTGACACCCCTGTAAATATTACGTCACAAAAACTAAACACCCCTCCCTGAACATGATAAATTTTGATTGATTATTCACAAATTTTCATAGTCAAAAATATTTAATTTATTTTCATAGTAAAATTTAAACAAATTAATAAATATCTTTTGTAACGAACAAATAAATAATATTTCTATTTATTAGAATTCCAAGGATTCTGTAAAATTTTTTGATGAACGGCGAACGTCACGTTGCTGTGACCCCCTGTCCCCCTTGTCATATTTTGTCACACTCAACAAGACCCCCCCCTCTTGTATGCGAACGTATTTTATGAACGGCCCCTAAATAACAGGGCGCATCATTAAATGATTGAACGTTAGGACTGCTCTAAACTCAACTGAGTGTAAGTGCCATAAATGAGAGTTGCTGCTTACTACTGGAATAGGACCCTAGGATCCTGATAAGGTTTATTCTAAGAATTTTCTACTCGGAGTCATATGGCTACATCGGTGGGTATTGCCGACAGGGGATGTTACTTCACGTTCACTCCATATTTATGCCACTTATTTAGCAAAAGACTGTTTATGTTGAAACGCGCTTTTTAATTTTTTTTACTTTTTCATATTTTGGATTTAAGCGTTTTAGTTCATTCACTTCCATAGAAATGAATTTATTTCGTTTTAACTACCTCAATACCTTAATGGTCCAAGTGTCAGTGACAGTAAAATCCTGAGGATAATGATTCTAAGGAAATTTTCACCCTATACAAACTGAAACTGGGATAAATGGCAAAACCTCGACTAGCTAGGGTCCTGGGACTTTCAAAATCTGCGAGCATCCTTTGAGGAGACCAACAGTTACCTGTTTCTTTACAGTTTGGCAATCAACATTATTATGTTAAAATGGGATTATAGTGCCCTTAAAATTATGGTTATCTGTATGGTCTTGGAGTGTCATTGGTTTTCTTACTCTTCTTTAAAAATTCAGAATTAGACAGTGCCTAGAACCGCTCGCTGAAGGTTTATTTGTTTTTTAGAATTTTACAAATTAGTTTTGATATCTCTATGACGTTGGACGTTGACAAATTGCGTCATGCAGTTGATTTTCGTGAACGCGCCTACTTACTAAGAAATTTTATTCCCGCTGATAAAAAAAAAAAAAAATAAAAGAAACAAAAACAAAAATATGTGTATTGCTCATGACGCGAATGTTGTTAATATGATAATTTTCTACTCGGGGACATCAGTGAGTGTTGCCGACAGGTGATGTTACTTCATGTCCACTCCATATTTATGTCATTGTATTTAGCTAAAGATTGTTTGTGTTGAAACGCGCTTTTTAATTTTTTTTTATTTTTTCATGAGAAATTTTGGATTTTAGTGTTTTCCTTCATATGCTTCCATAGAAATGAATTCATTTTGTTTGAACTACCTCAATACCTTAATAGTCCAAGTGTCAGCGAGGATAAAGATTCTAAGGAAATTTAAACCCTTTAGAATGTGAATGAGAAACTGAAACTGGGATGAATGGTAAAACTTCGCTTACGAGGGTCCTGGGACTTTCAAAACCTGCGACCATCCCTTAATTGAGGAGACTAAGAGTTACCTGTTTATTTACGGCCTGACAACCAAAACATTAAGCGCCCTTACAATTATGGTTTTATTATCTGTATGGTCTTGGAGTATCATTGGTTCTCTTACTCTTCTTAAAAAATTCAGAATTAGACAGTACCTAATAGGTACCACCAACCCGCTGAAGGTTTACTTGCTTATCCGAATTTTACAAATTAGTTTCGATATCTCTATGACGTTGACAAATTGCGTCATATAGTTGATTCCGCGAATGCGCATATCTACTAAGAAATTTTATTCCCGCCAATAAAAAAAATATGTATGTACATATGTGTAATGTCCATGACGCGAATGTTGTTGGTACGCTGAAACGAGGACGACACTCTTCCAATTCGTCGCCTGTTTCGCTGCAGACAAACTAACTTGTCATCATCATAGCCATTGTGAGGCGCACCAAGTCTCTTCTCCGACTTCGTGGGGGTACTAGGGGTCTGGTGATCGCCATGCAAGAGATTTCAATCACCAGTGCAACGGCGAACCCCAAGTAGTATCGCGTAACCACCGCCATCGTGTCCAACAATCAGCCATCAGAACGGATGAAAGTGAAGGTGTAAGTCAACCGAGCCGTGCATGTAGAGTTTAGTTGTTGTTTCTCTTTCTTCTTGTACCACAGTCTCGCACTTTCTTTTTTGGCGCACATTTGATTAATAAAATTTTTACGTGCGTCGCGCGATTTCTGTTTTGCACTGATAAAAGCAAAAACAACACAAACGCCTTTCGAACAGTGGTCTGTGTGGTTGTTTTTTGTGCTAGAAACTCGCCCCGAATGGCCTGAAAGTGCAGTGTCCAGATACGAACGTAATTGTGAGTTTTGACGACGGCTGCTGCATAAGATATTATTGGATATTTGGAACTACCGTACTTCTACTACACATAAAAGTAAGGAATCGCAAATTCTGAACGTTACTCTTTGTTTTCCTTCAGAATATCTATTCTAGATCCTTCGTCGTTTTCGTTTTGCGAAATTTAGCAAGAAAAATATCTATTATACTTATACAATATTTCATAAATTCTTTGTATTCGTATTTTCAAAAGACTGACTGAATCGTTCTTGTCAGGAATTTTGCACAATCACTTGCAAATACTAAGAGAGATAAATAAAAAGTAGCCAGGTATTCTAATCTCTTGCAACAACCCATTTCATTTAAAATAATGTTATAAAAAAGTTTTCGGAATTATTATTATTATTATTATTATTATAGGTATAATACATCCGGTGTGTTGCAAAAGACTATTTTTTTATTACACAACAGATAACTGGGTATAATTCCAAGTGTCTGCCTGAAAGACTGGCATAATAAAAGTGAATACTTTTAATTTTTAAATGTCTTTCTGAATAGCATTGATGTTAATAGAAAATAAAAATCGACAAGCTCTTGAAGGCTCAAAAATAACGCGTGTTCGGCTTATTAACATTTTGAATAGTTTTGTGCATATTATTATATTTATTAATTTTGCTAATGTATTCGGAATTAAGTATTAACAAGGACATGTGAAGGTCGGTTGTTCAAAAATCGTAAATAGTTAATTTGCATTAATTCTTTGGCGATAATCTAAGAAAATGTTTAACCTAAAAATAGATAAACACGTTTATTAAATAATTGCCTATTGCATAGTAAGCACCTTGTAATAACTTTTTATTTTCATTCGCGTCTTTGCCTGATGACACCATTCAAACAAATACCCATATCGATTTTGTCAACAGCAATTAATATTTTAACAAATCAATTACCATGAATAATTCCTAATCTGATGCCCGAAGCTACGAGACCATATTTATAGTTTAATTGAAATTTTGGTATTTCCGAGGAACTTTCATCAAAAATTACATCTAAACTGACTGAACTTTGATTTGCAGTAGAATTACGTAACCGACTCACCACAAAAAAATTTTTAGTGCACTTCAATAATAAACAAATAATTGATGGCTCCTATCATAATTAAGAAGTAACCTTAAGGCAAAAGCAGGTTTTTGTAGGAAACTTGTGATCAATTAGGCAACCTCGAATCCGGTGTCTACGTAAAGGAAAATTTTATGAAACTTCAGTGGTACATCAACATCTGCCCACAGTGATTTATTTTAGAGTTGATATTATTTTATATTGTTGTAACATTGGTATTCACTAACCTAACCCACAATACAACTTTCCTTATCCACCTATTTCTTTATTTTTGCTGCCATTTAAAATCAAAAAGTATACTTGAAAAAGTCTTATACTTTTAGTAGTAATCAAATCAAGCAAATTGAAAATCAATGGGACCGTTACGTATTAATTTTGTTCCAATGGGGTTTTCTGGTGAAAAATTCCTAATAAAATTGGCAAAAGTACATTTAAAAATTAAGTTTCTTTTAGTACATTAATAAATAACAATAAGTCGTCGGTCTATAAGCATCCAACTTATGACGAAACCAACAGGTATACAAACAGTTTCAATATATACCTTCTTATTGCAAGTTACTTTGTCAGCATTTTTGGTATTTAAAATGTTTGCACGTTTAAATAAACACACAACGCAAAACTGTGAACCTGGTACTCTTACAGCATTTTTTTTTGTTGTCTTCTTCAAGGTTCTTTTAACTAGTTACTTATTATTAGTTAACATTTCAATGTAACATTAATCTACCCTTAAAAATTCATAAGAAACGTTTCATCAACCCATCTACATATTTGTGAATAGGCATTTTATATTTTTAAAATAGATAATAAATAATTCTTATTCTACAGAAATTAAAATCGACTGGTGAAAGTTTAGATTTAGCTGTCTGATAAAAGTTGAAATGTAATTAGTACATTTTCATGTTGTAATAAATGGCACCGTTTTAAGCATGTGTGTAGGTATTTCACACAAACTGATTATTTTTTTAACTAGATATGTAATTTCATCAAATGACTGCTCTACCACAAAAATTATTATCCACTCAACGTAAACAATATTACTACATACACAGCACAAAAAATTAAGAATGGTTCGTTGGCTTTAGTTTGTAATTTTTTCCCACAAACTTACTAACGTGACGTTTTGATTTTTACATCTAAATCTAAAAAGTTTGTTAAAAATAGGTATTTCTGAAAATTGATTGATAATTAGTGTTAAATTAACAACATTATTGTTTACAATTACTCGACAATCTTCCATAAAAACAAATATATAATACGTAAATATATAAATATGTAAGATAACTAGGTACCTGATAATGTAATTTAAATAAAAAGATTGTCTGAAATGAAACAAAACGTTGAATGTAGTTAAAGTTGGCGCTATGCGTCTTTTAAATGAAAATTCTGAAATATTCAGCTCTTTATTTTCTACATATGAGACGTAAGTTTACTTTTTCTAACATTCTTACTTTATTTATAGTTATTACCCTTATTTATTAATTATTAATTGCTGTGGAATAAAGTTCTTTTTCCTTTATTTCCTTTATCTTTATAGTTACTGTTCTTTTTGTTTTACAACCTACTTATCTGATTGATATTGTGGATTAGGTATCATTATTTCTATTCCTCATATTTACAATCTATTCTTTATTGTTAACTATTTTGCAATTGCATAGTCGCCCGTTTTAACAATAGAAAACTTTTCTTTGCTTAATCTTAGCGTTGATACGTGAAGGACATATTTTGATAGGTACATACAAAAAATTTTGAGTACATCCACTAAAGAATAACAATTGGACCATCCATTTGTCTTTTAAAGTGTTTTGTAGAGTATTCTATTTGTTATTTTGATAAAAGAATGGTTGTTTTGTATTTACAGCTAAATTAATCACCAAAACATTCTTATCACTTCTAAAATTTTCACACACTTTATCTTAAAAAGATATCTATTGTAATGACAAAATTTTATCGCTCCTATGTTTTTGTACGAAAAAATTCAATAATTTTCCAAAGTTTGTAAAAACTTGTATAATATTAGGTTAGTAGTCCGGTCAAATTAGACCAAGAAATGAGAGTAAAGCTTCATAAATTCCCACCAAGCTGAAAATCAGTGAAATTGTTTAAAATATGATTAAAAATAAAATTTGAATGTTCGCCATCTTTCCCCTGTTTGGAAAAAAATTTATTCAAGGTAAAGGTAAAAAAATGAGTGTCGCGATTTTCAGCAAAACGGTAAGTTTAATCATAAAATTACCCCAGACAAAAATTGTAGATCATAAAATGATTTATAAAATATGTATCTCTAAAATATCCCAAAATAAGCTATATGACAAATAAATCCCCAAGAGCTAGAAAATATTTAGTGCAAATAGAAAAAAGATTGTAGAGGAAAATTTTCCCCAGAAGAATTCCCCTAATAAAATATATCCCCAAAAACTACCCCAAAGGAAAAAATTCCCAACTTTTTGGGGAAAATCCCCTAATCTGGCAACCCTGAGACTAACACTATTTCATTTATTGGGCACACTGACATAAAGCAGGTATAGGACCCTAGCCACGCATACAATTGAACAGGAGACAGATGTTGTCTCGAGGTTACACTGGCGTATAAAATAAGGGACTGGGTTTCATTTTACCTGATATCTTAGAAACGGTGGCTCTTAGGAAAAAAAATATTCATACATATTTTATAGATTATTTTATGATCTACAATTTTTGTCTGAGGTATTTTTATGATAAAAGTTACTGTTTTGCTGAAAATCGCGAAAAAAAAAATTTATGAAGCTTCAAATGTCTAAATTGACCGGACTATAGATTATAATATTAAGATGTTATAATTTCAAAATTGGAAGCTTTTGCTCAAAAATTCAACTAAAACAAAGTATAACTCCGTCTAATTCGAAAACTACCAAAACAATTTTTTATTTCGGCCTAATACATAAATGTATCTATGTGTATATATAGCTGATGGTGTATGATATTAGTAAATGATAAAAAGGTAAGATCACTAAGTGCCTCTAACTTAATCTTTCTAAAGCCTCTACTTTCTACTACATTAATAGTTAACATGGAAAGTTGCCCACACTTTTAATATTCATAGAAAAGGATGAAGGTACCAATTTAAAATTTAAAAACGAAAAACAATGTAAACAAAAAAATTTCACAATAAACATTTTCCTCGATCCAAAAGTTGTTATGTTATACGATATAATGTTATGTTTTACTATCCCTTCCGCTGTGAACAAAATTCCACTTTAAAATATATACCTAAAAGCGTCTTTTTCTTGGACACTTTCACGGGACACATTTGCATAACATTCCAATTTTTGCCTTCCGCTTGATATAGTATAAAATATTCTCGCATTGGTCTTTTAATTTTTGTTGGGCAATTCACCATAAACTTAATATTATACTTATTCGGACGAACGGAGCGACTGGTTTGCAGAAACCTGAATGCACACACAGATACACGCGTATTTATATGTAGTAAGTTTGTTTCGAATTTTTTTGCAACAGAAGAGGAGGTCAACATCCTTACAACCTTCAGTGATATCCATCGGCAGTGGACTTGTCCATTCTTGGGATTTTGCGTTATACACTCACATTTGCAGGTGAAAAAGAACAAACCGCGGATTTTAGCGAAATGACCATCTGACATTCGTATGATATTTATCAAAAAGAGACGCGCTTATTTTTGAGTTGTATAATAAATTAGTTTGATGAACTGTGGTACGAAGTTATTGCGAAAATAATTTGTTGAATGAGGATTATAATTTTTTCAACCACGTCTACCTGAAAATATTTTCTGTTTCGTAAGCTAATTTAATTCTTTTAAACAAAATCAAACACCCTTTAAATATTTTAAATTGCATTTGCCATGACTTTATTGGTTATATGAAAAGATATTTGTACCAATTTTCCTGCACCAAGTTATATTTTCAAGTTTTTTTTTTAACCATGATCACCTTAGGTACCTCAAAAAACGTCACTGTTACAGGGAATTGCATTTTATAGAGCTATTGTGACTTCTGTAAAGATTTGACAGTAAGTAAGTAAATTCTAATATTTTGTACAGGCAAAATGAACTTGTTTATAAAGTGATAAGCAACGATGACTAAGTTAATTTTTTGACCTTGTCTTGTTAAGATAATAAGATTCTAAGTACAAATAAGAAACCTCTGAAATATTAATTAATTAGTTACAGTAATTGTATTATAAAGTAAATTTTATTAAGGCTTCATTATGTAAGTACCTAACTCTGTTAATTCCACTTTATGTAACGTCTTTTGGTAAATTAAATTACTATATAGAACATGAACTTTTTTAATTAATTAAAATAATAACCATGTAAGTTTTTAGTTAATTTTTATATTAATTTCTTACTATAAACACAAAGTTTAGTTATAAATATCTTATTGTATTTCCACATTGATTATTTCACCACATAATTGCCTTTTCAGGAATAAAACAATATTATTCTTCCACCTCAACAGGTGAAGTAATAGACCAGGGTCGATAATTTTTGAAACAAAAAAAAATTATAGTAGGATGAAACCCATTGGAAAAGGAAGAGAATTTAACAGAAATGAAAGGAAAAATAATTTACTGGTGATCTGAGGTCGGGAAGGGGAAGGGGGTGAGTTTTTAAGGGTAAAAAACGGTTTTCCTTGATTTACGGAAAAACTACAAGTCTTATGGAAAAAAGTTAAATGGCAAAGTTGTAGGTAATAAAAAGATCTACAACTCTTCTTTTTACACTTTTTTCACATAACCTCAAAATTTATGTGAAAAATTCAAATAACCAAGTTTTTGGTTTTTTATTTTTACCTTTTATAAAAAATTTTTGTTTTTAACGAAATTTGGTGAAAACCAACCTATTTATGTCCCAAACACGCTGTAATTTTTTTGATTTGAAATATTTATTTTTTCACCTTATTTTTACTTAACATCGAAAAAGCACCCTAATTTTCAATCGGAAATTCTCACGTCAAAATATCTGCTTTTTTAAAAATGTTGGTGGGCTGTTTCTTTGTTGAAATTACTTTCTGATGGTGTGAAAAAAAATGGGTTTCATCCTACTATAATTTTTTTTCACTTTTTACTATTTTTGAAGGCTTCAGCACTGGTCTAAATTAACGTGGAAATACAGTAAAATATTTGTTATTTAACTTTGAGTTGTTTTTGTGTTTATTTTAAAATGAAGTTACAAAAAATAAAAACCTCATTTAATTTCTTACTAATACTATACTTCAACTTACATCCTTTTTTAACGTAATTAGGCTTAATTCCTTTATATATAGATAAAGTTTTTAAATAAATTGATTTTTCTTAAAAGAAAACTTTTCAAACGTCATTAAAACGTCAATGCAGGATGTAATTACGTCTCCATATTAATTAATATTATTATAATAAATAATATTAAGTGATACTGCAAATCAGAGTTTGCATACTATTTGCTTGTAGTAGCTAACGACAATTTCCCTTTTTATATCGTTCAATTCTTTATGGAAAGCAAGGTCAAGAAATTGAGAAATGCAACTACTACTGCTGTTTTTGAGTCACAGCGTCTGCAACACTTTGTCTTTTCTTTAACATTATTGCAGTTTCCGTTAGTCGGTAAATAATTTTCAATCTATCGCGGTTCAAAGAACAGCCAACACCGTGCACTTTCATACTCTACTACTACTATAATAGAATGTTAGTTAAACTTAGGGCAATTAAATGATAATTCTATAGAAAAAAAAAACTCTTTCGAAACAGCTTTCATTTCATACATGTATATATGTATGTATGTGTAGACATACACATTAATATATGTGGCATGTGCTTGTCATTGTTGCTGCAACGTATTCATCTGTTTAATTGAAGTTTATAACATACATCTACTGAGCGTGAAGTGAATGGTTCGGTGGAAATGTAATAATTTATTATAAATGTCACTTATTTATTATAGAGAATTGTAGTTTTCGTGGAAACTAATTAAAATAAATAGGTGGGATAGACAATTATGCTAGGCAGAGTTTTAGTGCTTTGTGCTTGAAAATGTGCTTCAAGTCCTTTTAGAATTTAAAAGCACTGGTATTTGTAATTTATGATTTAAAAAAACTTCAAAAACTTTCAAAGTACTTGAAGCTTTTTCAAAGTGCTCGAGGCCCCTTTTTAGTGCTTGAAATATTTTTAACGAGTTTGAAGCTTTTTTTAATTTGCTTGAAAGCAAAGCAAAACCACAAAAAGGGCATTAAACTTTTTTTTATGTAATTGAAGCCGTTTTAGTTTAATTCAAGATATTCTAGTGTACTTCTCACAAGTGCTTCAATTGTATCAAATTATTTAAGGGGTTTTGAATTTAATTACTATTTGAAAATCGCTAGAAGTTAACTGAGAAAGAACTGCAAAGTCAAAGATCGCCCGCAATGCGCGACTGTTGCTCTCTCTATGCCATATGAGAAAATACTCAAAGTATGGTGTTGATACCTATTAATGGAATCAAGCCGATAAAGGAAATACACTAGTCATAATGAACAGCAACGAATACATACAAAAAACAAATGAATTCATCAAAGCAAATGGAATAAAGCAAATCAAAACTAATCCCACCAACAAATACCAACTAGAAATAAAACAACTGACAAAATCATGTAAAACCATTATACCAGAGAATGAAGCATATAAACATATACAAATGAATCCCCAAGCACCAAAACTCAGAAGCCTACCAAAACTGCACAAACCGGACATACCAATAAGACCCGTGATTAATTACACAGAAGCGCCCGGATACAAACTATCCAAAACAATAGCCAACATACTCAAAAATAAACTAAATCTTGATTATAAATATGCAATAAAAAACCGGAATGAATTAATAAACAGAATAAAAGAAGTTAAAACAGAAAAAGACTCAAAACTCATCTCCTATGACATATCAAATCTATACACAAACATACCAATCGAAGAAACAATACAAATAGCTAAAAACATATTAACCAAAAATAAGGTACAACCACCAGTAATAAACGAAATAACAACAGCACTGCAAGTTTTACTCAAACAAAACTACTTTAAATTCAACAACAACTATTACATACAAAACAAGGGCCTCGCAATGGGAAGTCCGCTATCAGGTATTATGGCTGAAATATACCTACAAAATTTCGAAAATAAAATACAAGATACAATTAAAAACAAGTTCAACACAACAACATGGATAAGATATGTTGACGACATATTCTGCATAATCAACAACAATAAACACATAGAGCTTTTAAACTATTTAAACAACATACACAACAACATACAGTTCACAATAGAAGTAGAACAAGACAAGAAAATTAACTTTTTGGATTTGACCATAATTAGAAAAGATAAAAAACTACAGTTCGAAATATATCGAAAACCGACGCAAACAAGCACGATCATTCATGCCGAATCAAATCACCCAAAACAACATAAATATGCAGCCTTTAGAAGCCTATACTACAGACTAGAAACAACACCACTCAACAAGGTTCAATACAAAAAAGAAAAAGAAACCATCAAACAAATAGCCATCGAAAACGGATACAACGAAAAAACCATCAATACCATACACAAACAAATAATTAACTCAATCCACAAGAAAAGAAACAAAAACCAAGAACAAATAACAAAAAATAATAATAACAATAACACATCAACAAAATGGGCAACTTTCACTTACGTCGGCAAAATAACATACAAAATCACCAATATTTTCAAAAAACATAAAATCAACATAGCTTATAGAACCAACAATAACTTAAAGACCAAACTACCCAATAACATAGAAAAAGAAGATAAATTTGAAAAATCAGGAATATACAAACTAACATGCACAACATGCAACAAAAAATACATAGGACAAACAGGAAGGAAAATTAAGCAGCGATACAAAGAACATATTAAATCGTACAAACATAACAAAACAGACTCCAATTATGCTGAACATCTAACCAATAATAACCATAAACCAGGCCCCATTGAAAAAACAGTCCAAGTTCTTCATACAATTCCAAAAAGCAAGAAAATGAACATTTTAGAAAACCTAGAAATCTATAAGGAAAAAGTCAACAACAACATTATCAACATACAACTAAATAACCAATCCGAAGCAATCTTCCAACCACTACAGAAAATATATAAACGACGAAACCCAAACCCATCATCAGTCGCTTGACAATGCCGAGAGGCGAAACACGTGTCGCGAAAACGAAAAAACAATATTCATCTATAAAAAAAGGTTATCAGTGAGTGAGAAATAAACTAGCTTATATATTTTCAGTCTATAAAAATCTAACATGTTTTAATATGTTTAAAACGGCCGAATAATTTTAAAAACAATTTCTAAAACAACAAGTGATAAAAGTTGGGAAACCATCTTCACAAGAAATCGTGTTTTCAGTAACGTAACGTAATGTTTATGTTATTGGAAGTAAGCAGTGTGGTCATTCATTCTTGGCTTTGCATGTCTCTAAAGTAACTGCAAGTGTAGGTACTTAATTAACAGTGAAAGTTCGTTGTGTAACTTGTAATTTCACATTTCCTTCAGTTCAGCTGCTTCGTTTCGTTTTAAGGCGGTGAGAAAATATTATATTATGTATTTTAACCAAATATAGTAGGTATTTTATTTTTACCAAAATGATATCAAAAATAATATTTTTAATTAATACTACAACACATTGAATTTGCTAACTTATGTACCTATGTACGTTATGTTACATACTTATGGTTAGTCTCTTATATAAAATTGTGCTTACGAAATACGTTTGGTCGTTAGTTGGCTTTTAATTTATGCAAATATTTTTTTATATTTTGTTAAACATGAAATTATGTAAACCAATTAATCATCGGCACGTTTACTTCCTGTTTCTCAAAAAATATATTTGCCTGTCGTTAATTAATATTTTAATAAGCAACAATTAATTGTAGGATTCAAACAGTGAGCTTACTTTGTTTATATAAAAAGGAAACCGAACTTATTAGGCGACTTTAAATGTGCTTAATTTAAAAAAGGAAATAAACTCGTTGTGCAGCACGGTCTAATTACAACAGAACCAGAACAAAAATTAGTCTTACCATTTTAACCAATTTAACAAAACTTCCCTTGAGGCTTGAGGGATTGCTGAAACTTTTGATATTTCTTATAATCTAACTACCAACGTTCCTTTGGTGCTTTTTCAGTTTTATCAACAGGTGGATTAGGATAAACCTAGAAAATTTAAGCGAAACGTCGTAAGTTACACTATGACGTAAAATAAAAATTTTACAATTCCCCAAGGGTTGCTTATTATTACATTTGGGGAAGCATAACAAATAATTGTTAGTTGGAGTTAGTCAGTTTATGTCACATTAAATCAAGTAAAAGTGTCAGTAGCCACATGGTATAGTTTCAATTCTATTTGGGTGTATACACTACTAGTAGGTATTATTTAAAGTAACTGCTGGTTTGGTCTTGAATATTAATTTTTATAGTATTGTTATGTTTTGGATGGTTGATAGGAATGTTGTTTTCCCTAAAAAGCATCTGTTGTTTTTGCAAACATTTGGCAAAAATATTTATCTTGAATGTTAGTAGGTAGGTACCATTGCACAGAAGCTATTACGGATTCATGACCAACATCTACGTGACGTAAACATTACGCTTATTTTAATTGAAATAATTTAAATTCAGTACGCATCATTAAATTGAATAGATACATTTACTTACACGGAACGTCAGTTTTCAAAGACTCTATTTTACACAATTATCTTATCAAATACTAACTGTCTAATACAGGGGATTTCCTGCATTCACAATAAGTCCATTTTGGTAAATTTACGAACTCACCCGATAAAATTCCCTTTTGTGTGTGAATGAACGATTTGGTATACGAATTAATAAAATTTTTAAGAATAGTCTTGAGGATCATACTGGTGTTACTAAAAATTATGTTGTTTTAAAATGCCTTAATGTCACGACTAACGTATTAATGGAAAAATAAATTGGAAGATTTGGGAAAATTTTGTGTGAATTCCAGACAACTCGAACGATGGTTTATGTTTTCTTCTTTATGGTCCTCAAAAATATTTCAGGAAAATGAAAATAACATCGTACTGAAGAAATTAAAACTTTCCATAGGTTTAGAAAATTGGTGTTTCTAATCTAATTCTCAAAAATATAAAAAGCTTATACTTTTGAACTCGAAAAGTTTTCTAATAGGTAAAATGTTTTGAGCTTGAAATAA
This sequence comes from Agrilus mali, assembly GCA_029378335.1. Lineage (NCBI taxonomy): Eukaryota > Metazoa > Arthropoda > Insecta > Coleoptera > Buprestidae > Agrilus > Agrilus mali. Next base: position 21,468,315 of record CM055658.1, on the reverse strand, counting down.
AGAACAATTTCTTAGTTGGGTGACCGGGTCAGTCAGTTTTCGTATTTTTTTATAACTCAAAAAGCGTCTTTCTGATTTTGATCCGCCTTGCTGCAGTGAAAGTACATACCCTAAGGAATATTAACAATTTTTTTGGTTGTTGTACGTAAATTGGAACATGGAAAAAAACAATTATCAAAATAATTTTGGATTTTTTTGACCATTCAAAAACATGGAGGAATGTAAAAAAATAACAATATTCTTCTAAAAATTCTTAAAAGAATGGCGCGTTATATCAAAAGTCGTTTAAGAAACCGTGCTAAAAATAGTATGTATGATGTTTTCAGAATGTGCTGATTTAAACTCATCTTAGTTTTTATAATTGCCATGGGGGGCATTTAATCATACTTATCCGGTGAGGTTCTTATTAAAATTTGTACGAGACAACAGCTGTATGATGAGCTAGTAAATTACACTAAATAAAAGTAAATACCAACATCCATTGTGATGGATCTATGTAATGTAGGAGTCCATTCAAATAAAAACTTTATAGTATCTCTAAAGTAAACTGTTCAATACTTTAACTAACAGGCGGTTTTTACCATTATATAACATTTTTTTTCTCGCTTTCCCAAGTTTGGCAAACATGCATACCGATTTATTTGTTGTGGACACCATAATGTTTTCGCAATAAGTCGTCAAGCTAAACAAAAATTAACTTACTTATACGTACTATTGGCGCTTTGTTTATGTATAAATAAAAATTTTCAAATAATGTTTTTCTCCTTCCAGCAACAATTTTCTTGGCACTTATTGTTAGAGACGTTATATTAAATTGTAATATGTATATATCTACCATATTTTCTCCGTAAATACCTAGAGCCGTCTGGAATTGCGAAAACTCGATACTTGTAATTATTTATTATTAAGTAGTTATTTTTTAAGTAATACCTATTTATGGGTTAAGTAGCAACCTATGTTGCAATAGGTACATAACGGCACGGTTGGAAATTGGGTATTACTTTCCCAAACACTTTAATACTACGGTTACCTAATTAAAATAGTTCATTAGGGGGCCCTTAACACAATACTATAAAATAAATAACTAACTGTTATTTGCGTAAAAAGCGAAAAGTTTAATTTAGAAAAAGAATAGTAAGCCAATTTAATCAATGAATCGATATGTAACAAGTGTATACTTGTGATGCACGGAGAAAACAATCATGGAAATATTGCTAGAATTCTAGCAAACATGACTAAAAAATCTGTCAATTATATGGACGACCAGACGCTCAAGGAGATTTTACTAGAAATGTCTAGTCAATCTACGTTCGGTGTTGAGATTGAATTCTAGTAAAATTAACTTGATTACAAAACATTTTTTACAGTTCTTATCAGTAATTTTACTAAACTATTCTCATTCTAGTATTTTTTTCTTTACGACACGATAAAATAATCGAGAGGTAGAGAAAAAAAGTCTAGACTTATTTAGCTTGATTATTCTAATACTAATTATTAGAAAGAATGAAAAATTGTTTTATACCACCAAGTACATTTTATGAGAATTCTAGTATTATTTACTAGAACAATTTTGCTTGACTCATCTAGTAATAAAATCATGATTATTTTTCTTTGTGTGGGCTATAATTTCATAAATAATTAAATAGAATAGTCAACTCAAATGAGTGAGTACTCATCATGAAAGGGTTTCAATTTGTAGGTACCTTTTTTTTATTATTTTATATTACATGTGTATTTTGAATTACAAGGTAAAAGTTAAAAGAGTTCTGCTAGCTTTAATGTAATTCTGACACAATGGTTATCTCTTTTATAATGAAAATCTTAGGCTATTAAAACTTCTGTATAATCGTTTTTGCTGCCGACTGACAACTTTTATGGTAACTGACATCATCTTTAACCACTCTTTGTTTTGCATTCGGTATTATGCATTTGCATTCATTTATAAAATATAATACGATATAACTGTTATTTGCTTAGATGCATTCACGAATAGCATGCTCTATATGTATAGGTATGTATACAATGGTTTTATTGTTGTCCCGACCAGTCATCATAGTCATCAGTTTGATACACTGAGAATGAAAAATGAATCGTCATCGGAATGTCAGCAATCCTTTTCCCATTTATGAACAGATTTTCATTCATTAAACGTGCAAATTTTATTATTTATTAGATTATAGAAAAAAAGAATTAAACGTTTACTTATCGAACAATGTTCGCCTAAAAAATCAATATGCATTCATTATAAAGTTGAAAAAGGGCAAAATATTAGATTGTTCATTTTGGAATTGCAATGAAAACCTGCAACCCTAATTTTCAAATTATAAAAATTTTAGATCGCATGCTGCCATAATTATAAACTGTATCAATCAACAACTTTTGAGCCAAACTAAGTCTTTTTACAAAATCAAAATTCCCTTAATAAGTAGATACAAGAATAAAATAATTTAACTTTTCTCTCTTTTCCTCAGATACTTTTTGATGCACAAAATATATGTACTGACAATGAAATGATTTTACATTGATAAAAGGTGTTAACAGTTACATGATATATGTAGGTACATAAGTACCTATGTAAACCCGCAAAAAAGTAAAAATAAATTTATTATTGCGCGAGTGTCTTTTTTTGTCAAACTTTTTAGGTGTTTCAATATTGCTTCCATTGACCTTATGTAATTTCCGAACACAAGTAACAGTAGACAAAATATTCGTCGAATGGAAGTTTTAATTAAATGTGTTAAAAAGCGTTAATCAATCGTGTAATTGAATTAAATATAGAACGGTATTTACTGACGGATTTATGTTACAATGGTATTGAATGTTACATATCCTAGCTATCTATGTGTGTGATTACTGATCATTTTATTGATTTATTAGTGTTACAGTTTTTAGTTTCACATAGTTACATGTACCTACGTACAAAAACATTGTGGTTTTAGTAAATTCCTTTACTTTAGTTTACTTTTACTGATTTTATTATCAAAGAAATAATTTCGTGGCTTTAAAAATAAATTTTATTATAGATTCCAATTCGCGAAGGTAAAAAGGCGTCTGTTTTTAGATACATCGTCTGCTCAGATAAATTTCGTATTTAAACACGAAACAATCTTTTTAAAATTAGTAAAGGTGACGACGTGAAATATTTCCCGTTATTGTATTATTTTTCAATACCGTGAAAACGAGTAAAAATTGAGAATCTTTTATAAAAGAACTAGCAACAATACCCGGCGTTGCCCGGGTAAGAATATATTACACGTTTGATGGAACATTCTAGAATATTCGCGAATTTAGAACTATCCAGAACATCCCATAATGATTCAAAACATTTTCTAACTTTTCTTAACATTCTGAAACATTTTTTTGAAAACCAAATTTTGCCCAAATCATTAAATTAATCTCTTGATTGTTACGATGATAACACTGACGAAAACTCACTGAATTTCGGTTTATATACCATCAGACATCGAAATTCTTAGTACCAGAACACTCTAGAATATTTAGATGTATGTACATCACTTTGAAACGTAGATGTACACTTTTTGAAACTTTCTGGATCATTCAAGAAATTTTGAGATCTTTCCGGAAGTCCTTATGACTTAAAAAAAGGACAGAAATATTTCTTTTCACCTTTTTGCCACCTACAACCACCCACTTCCACCCACCGCGACCAAACTCCCTTACTCCCACCTGGAGACCAAGGGGTATTTACCACCCCAACAGGAAGTTGATTGGAGTAGGAAGAGATAGAAAAAACCCTGTCTTTACGTACGAACATTAGCATATTATATATTTATTTAGATTTAGATTTAGAAGGTAACAGGGGTTTCTGAGTAAATTTTATTAAACATAAATCTCTTTTGGATTTATGTACTTATTCGCGTTTGTGTTGGTATATAACTAAGGTGACCATTTGTTTTTCTACTCAAAACCGGACATTGGTTTATTTACGTCAATTAGCAGATTATAAATGAAAAACAAGAAAACACATTTTTAATGTTATTAATTATGCAAAAGTCAGATATTATTATTTTTTATATTCACCTTAGTTATCAACATTGCCTTCAGAATTGAATATGTAACTGAGATTTTTCAGTTTGTTCATTAAAGAAAATACTCTTTCTACTGAATTTCCGGGAAACGGGATAATTGTGCGTTCCAGAGCATTTTTTTTGGACAACGGGACACAACCGAAAAAGGGGATGATCCCGTTCAGAAAGGGACGTATGGTCACGTTATATAATATCTATCTCCCATAAGAAAAGATAAGAAAGGATAGAGTAGGTGATGAAAATCGAAAATATTTCAGGATTAATTACAAATTATAGAATGTTCTTCACAAATAGTACATTCTACATCTTTCAAAATTTTGTTGAAAATTCTGAATTTTTTAATATGTTCTTGAATTTTTCATTCTTTCCTAAAAGTAGGTAAAATTTATATGTACAAACAATAAAATCATTACCAGGTAGGTAAATAATGTTTAAGTGTCCTTTTATAAAACTATGTAAATAAAGGAAAAACATTTCTCTAAAAATGATTTAAAAAGCTGTCACAGCAAGACACGTAATAAACAGTTTTTTAAGATTAAAAGTAATTGTGGCGTAATTTTTCAATCGTTTAGAAAAACCAATTTTTAAACAAGGATGTAGTTAATTACTTAGTGTGTATATTTCCACTTTGGAGGTCATTAGATATCTCTTTTTAAAGTTTGAAATTTATTTCTTTTCTTTCATTAGCTGCTCATAATACTTTATGGTATATAAAATAATTTGTTATACAAGAAACGATAGAACATTTAGGTGCATGTTAAAAAATATATTTTTTTCATCACAATCATTTTCTATGTAGATTCTAGACTCTTAAAACAGATTATTCTATAAAGGAAATAAGAAAATAAACCGTAATTTATTTAAATCTAACAGTAAGTCTAATTATAAGTCATTCAATTATGTATAAGCTAGGAAAACCCAAGCAAGTTAAATGATCTTACACGACTCAAGTTCTTTAATAATAAGAGGTGAACGTATCTATCGAATATCGTACCATGTTAAACGTAACTTACGTTGGTGTTATTAAACTTCTGAGTCGATATCCAAGTGTTAATTGCATGCGATGCAGTTTCTCATAATATAAGTATTTGCGCTTTTCATAAACGCAAGACTACTTGTATCTACATACAAGTAAGTTTAATAATTGTTCTAATGAAAGAGCATAACATCAAATGTTAAGCGATGATTAACATTTATGAGATGTGTGGACTTTTCTATATGCATGACCTCCACCGAAAGTGATATAAATAGGAGAATGTTAATTGCACTTTTTGAGGAAAATAACATTTTTAAAAACACACAAGTTTCAGTTAGTTGAACAATTACTTTACGGAATTGAAATTTAAATGTATTAGGTAAGTTAAAGATTTCAAATTTAACAAAGTGACTTTTTTAGATAAAATTAAATCATATTTTATCATACATAAATTTTACTATGATGAAGTTTTTATCTGATACGTAGAAAATTAAATCGTCAACAATCAAAAGATAAGTGCATAGATTAATTATCTATAGAAAAGAGAAAGGTATTACTAATTTTACTCCGCTATTCGAGCGAAAAAATAACAATATGTAATAAATATGTAAAATAATTAATCTAATAACAATACGATGAGATCCTATAATAGATTCAGATTTGCAAAATAAGTGTATTGCCCTGAATTACCTTACTCTACCCTACCATAATAATAGTATGATCCAAGAAAATTTGAAAAAACAAGATTTTGGAAATTAAAAAGTATTTTTAATGATTCCAAATATAGCAGGCGTACGTAATTTTTTAATTATCACTTCCACGAAAATAAATAATAAACATACTACTTACGCATATTAAAATATTTTTTTATTTATTAAGGAGTTTTGTAAAATTGTTTTTTTAAAACTTATACAACGTAATAAATTGTTAATCAAACAATGAAATATTTTTGTACGTACTTTACTTCATTAACAAAAGTTGTTGAGATTTTTTTTCTCATTCACTTGATGTGCCAAACGTTTAAGGTGACGTAATTGGTATTCTTATGTATATACATAAGTGAGCATCAAGAATACTTCTTGAGTACAATTAATTTTTTTTAAATACTAACTACAATTTTGTAATGTTCATTACAATGTTATAAGCTAGACAATTTCGTAACGAAAAGATCCAAAACAGAGCGTTCATAAAAAACGTTTACACACTGGTAGAAGAAAACATGACGGTCGTAGTTCCTCAAACAATTATATTAAAAAATATTCATTGCTTTTTAATTTTAGCTTTTTTTTGCGTTATTAATCGAAATGAACTATTCATAGGGAGGGGGTTCGAGTTTTCGTAATGTAATATTTACAAAAGGGGTTGCAAAGAGTGCGACGAAGGGGAGGGGGGTCAAAATCGGCAAAATTTAACGTGACGTATTTTGTTTATTTAATGTTTATAATCTGAACTATTAATTAATTGAAAACACTTTAATCGAAATTTAAATTTAATCTTTTCATATAAAATATACAGTTGTCTATATTGTGGTAGATTTCAGTTAGTTTTAATTTAAAACATGTGTATTGTAAATATTGGGCTAAAATGACACCTAAATTTACCTCATTACGTTATGATAATACGAGTATAATGTATCGTACCTACATTATTTAAAATATTTATTAAAGTGAAAGTTTTGTACGGTTGTTTTTGTTTTCACGTAATTTTGTTGGTTCATGAATGATAAATAAGTTCATATTCAAAAAATTCAAATAAGTTTTCTAGCATATAATAGCAATTTTTTTCTAAAAGAAAATGCACTTCATTCAGGCTATCCATATATGTAAAATTTTCACATCGAATTTAAACATATTCTACCTTTAGCCATTGAAATTACCAATTCAATGTTAATGAAAAGTGATAAGTAAAATCAAGGTCTCTACTTATGGAATTTGCCTAATTACCCAACAAAGGACTTCCTCGTTTACTAAGTGAATTTAAGTGTTTTCGTTTCTTTTAGTTTTATTTCTCGGAATTTATTTTACCTCATACTAAACTAAAACAAAGTTTTTGATTGGTAGGTAAACTATTAAAACAATTTTATAGAAGACATGCTAAAAATGTTAAGCTCGTGGAGAAAATATTTTTTTTTCGTTTTCTGAATATTATCAACTTCTGCAAAATCATACAAGAGGTCAATTAACTTAGGGAGGACCTCGTCCTTCCAAGCTAATCCATTACGTAGTTCGGATCCGAACGATTAAAAAGCATAAGACTGAGTTTTAAACAAAAAAAATCCTTTAAAATAAAATTGCTAAAGATCTATGTATAGATTTATAGATCGTTTCGGTTTTTCAACATTGAAAAATAATTTAATGCTTTCCAGTATCGTTTTCCTTTGTGATTAGTTTCCCATTTAATTCATTCATGTGTTAAATTAATTTTAAAAATCTGATCTTACAAAACTTGAAAGATTTATTATGCAATCACTGCTAAATTATTCATATTTTGATAACACTTTACGAAATTACCTATTACGCTTATTCATTAACGTTTCCAAACTCCACATAAAACTCAGTAATTAAAGTGTTTCATTTCATTTCTGTCATAAAAAAAATCAATCGTACTAATTACTGTAATATTCCTTTAAGCCATTTATATTGATCGTTATTAAGAATAATAGCAATAGGGATTGATTAAACATGATAACAAATACATAACTTTGTGTTTCTATTAAAGAAAATTAAATACTTTTGGAAAAGTGACGCACAAAATTCATATCTTCTGTAAGGGTTACTTTTCAGTAGTTTTAGAAGAGCTTCTCAAAGAGCCCACATGACCTATAGATTAAAATTTGAAAAAAACGGTGGGGTAGTATATAAATTTTAATCAATTACCGTGTTTCAGCGTTTTTCTAAAAAATAACACGTACAAAAAATATGAATTTTATGCGGTACTTTTAAACTTAAAGTTATGTTTAAAATTTTAAATTTATATCTATTACAGTTAATTGTGAGTATTTTATTCTTACTCTTATTAAAACCCAAGGCAATTTATAAGAGATTATTGGTTATTAGAGCAATTTCTATTTTCTTTAAAATTCAGATTGAAAGCGCTTTGTTTCCAGAGTTAAAGGATTAACTGGTTCATAGTAAATATTTATTTATTCATTAGCATTTAGCTTCGTTTCTACTTGTTTACAATTGCGATTTCTCGTAATTTAACTTATTTTATTCCGTCTATTGTCTACTTTCAATTTTTAGTGAAAGTTTGAAAAGCGATACAATTCAGCTAATACCTACCTAAATAATAAAATTCCATAATTTGTTAATGTTCTTCATAGAGATATTATACAAATGTGTGAAATAACAAGAGCAGTTTCGTTATGAGAAAAACTGTGATGTAATTCTCATTGTACAAAAGCATTTTGATGTATTTTAGTTTTTACCATGATCTGTTTCAACACCATCAATGCTATGGACGATGAGCTTGGTATGACCATTTTTTTGGAAAAGACATTGCATTAGCTCAAAGGCCATTTTAACAGTTTTTATTCATCAATTTTGAATGAATAGAAGGAAGAGAGTCACAACTGAAGTTGAACTCAAGGTTGTGTTGAACATGCAGTCCGCATGAGTAAAAACAGGATCCATGTAGAATGCTTTATCAACGCTTATTGTGTAATTTTCTTAATTCGTTATATCCAATTATTATTCCTAATAATATCTTAACAGACTTCTAAAGAAACCTTAAATGTGTTATAATATAAGAGTGCATTTACTTTAATTGAATCAATTAAAAACACTCATGGAAATATACTTGAAACTAATATAAATTTGAGAATGTTTCAATAACAAAAGCAAACATATTTTCAAGAAAATTTTCTTCACAAATTCTGTATTTTGAGAAAATTGGGTCCAATACGACTAAACCATTGTCCATGATTCTAATTGTTAATTTAAATTAAGTGAAAACGGATTCAAAAATTAATCATTCATTCTACATTGTAACTTAAGTACCTGCTAAAAAGCATTACACGGAAAGTATTTGTTGCACATAATATGCATATGTAGAAGTAAGTATTATCGAATAAATTGGAACGGTGTGCCACTTTGGTAATCTAATTATAATCATTGTTTACAAATCATCATCGGTGCTTCAATATTGGAATAACATTAATTTCGAGTTATGTTCCAATGGCTTTTAATTCTTCAATGCCAATCGACCCAGCAACTTAAACTAATATCATGTTGAATTGAATTATGGATTGAGTAAGCTTATTACGTATTACGCAGTCTGGTTTCACTTTCTACCATATACATCGAAAGATGTTACCAATGGGTGGATATTCATGTATGTACTTTTGGTTTGGTGACTTACAGGGGTTCGAAATATTATGTCCCAAAAAAAAAAAAAAAAATTTATCACACTTCCCTTTATGATTTTGTAATTAAATGTTTTCAGAAGTAGCTCTTTTCATAATTTACCCACAATAAAAATATCCATAAACAAAAGTTATGCCCTTGAAAATTTACATATGCATAAATATATTTCAAAATTATGCGATTTTATATTTCTATGTCCAACAGTTTCTGAGAAAAAGAAGGTGTGCTACAAAAATTAAGAAAATATAATCGTAACCATAACCAGCTTTTTTAAAAAGTACGATGTTAGAGACTTAACAATTAAATAATTTCATTTCAAATAAAAATGATTTGTCGCTAAATATAGTTTTCAATCATGATTTAAAATAAAGTTTTTTGTTTTTAAACAAAATTCTGTTTTAATATGCCCCAAATACAGTTGAAATTCGATAATTCGGATCACCATGTGATGCAAAAAACTTCGAGGTATCAAGACTTCACAATGTTAGTTACCATACTCCTCCGAAACGGCTTGACCGATTTTTATGAAATTTTATATGTATATTCAATAGGTCTGAGAATCGGGAACTATCTATTTTTCATACCGCTAAGTGATAAGGGTTGTCCACCCCTAAGTTTTTATTTTTTTATAATGTGGCATTGAAATATACATACAACCCTAAATTTTCACCCTTTTACCACTAAGCCCCAATTTTTAATAGCGATATTAGTACTTTAATAATCTTCAACTCTTAGTGGTCGATAACTGATCAATTATTATCAATCGATTAGTCATCCCCGCCAGGCGTCTACTGATGTCACTACTCACCCAGCAAACAGCACGGAGTGGGGATGAGAATGAAGCAGATTTTTTAGAATGTTACAGGGAGTTCAAATATGTTCTAAGAAGTAAAAGAATGTTTTATTATAACATTTCAGAATGATTTGGCAATGTTCAAGAATGTTCCAGAATCTTGAAGATCATTCAAGAATGTTTCAGAATGTTAAAAAAGTTAGAAAATGTATTGAATTATTATGGGATGTTCTGGATAGTTCTAAATTCGCGAATATACCAAGACTGAATTGAACTGAACAGTCTCACGGCTTGTATTGTACCGCTATTAAAAAAGAGACGTTAAAATCGTACATTATTGAGGGATTCCATCAGTAAATTCGACTGATTGAAGTTGGCGTCAAACATTTAAACATTATCTTCGAATTATCAAGATATTCGAGTAACAGAAGTTCCAGAATTCTAGTTATGAAGCAAAAATTGCACGTATTTTTTATAGCTGATGCTACTAAACCGACCCATTTGGTTCGATTTATCAAAAATTCGACTTATCGACGTTTGAGTTATCAAAGTATGACTGTATATAATGCCTAATGATTTTCCAATACCATTTAAATCAGTTTTTTTAAATTTTTCGTTAATTTTTAATATAACAGTGTCATATAGGAAGAGCCATCAGTTCTCAATTATTTACTCTAACAAAATCTTCTGGTAGATATTTTAATGTTGACTACTTTTTGTGGAAGACAATTTTAATTTAGACTTTAGAAAAGGACAACATTTAGTTTTATCCATAATTAGATTCTTATCTTTTAATCTGTTTATATTGTATTTCTCAAGCAACGGACGTAGAAAGTAAGAAACATGAAGCCCATAATTTTTCAAGACGATCTCTGACATTTATCAGTAACACAAACTTTCATTTAACATCGCCACTGGATATCATGTTGTCTCACAGCGTAATGTTTTGTAATTACACGCTTTTTTATATTACAACGTCGTCAAAACATATGTAGTATGTACTTGGCATTTATATAATTTCTGTTTGTGTGTTAGACAACTTACTTAAATATTGAAAGTCAACCCAAAGAAATGCTGTTTCTAATAATAATTTTTGAATTTTTAGTGACGAGAAAGTAAAATTGTAGTCAGAAATTAAATTTAAAAAATTAAAAAAAAAGTTTTCCGTAGGATTTATCTAGAAAGTTCTTTTTCAGAGTTTCAGACACTGCGAGCCCCAAAAACTAAACGATTTCTTTGAATCAATCATTCCTTACACAAAATATTTTTATTTCACTTAATATATATTTACATGTAAATACCTATTGTGATTTTTTTTGTGGGTTTGAATTAAATTAAGGAAATTGATATTAAAAAAAATATGAAGTCACAATTAAAAAATTTAAGAAACAATAAACTATATTTAATACGACGTTTCGACCTCTTTTACTATCAGTAGCTATCACTATTTTAGTTATGAAAACGCCATATAAATTGTTTTATTGCACATAAAAATGACAAATACATACGTATTTATCAATCTCTATACTAATGGCCAGTTATTGCAATCACAAAAATTACTAATATAGGCGATATTTTACATTTTATTGTACTAAAAAGTGTATATCATCAATTTTCCTATCTAAAACAATTTGGTGCATTAAATAATAAAAACATGATAAGAGACTGCTTAAATATTGCGACTGATATAAAACATCTTCCAGAATATTTAATAAATTATTTTTTTACTTTATTCAGCATTCTTCAAGAGTATACTATTGATGGCTTAATATTCACAAGCATCGCAATAAATATCATACAATAAAGTTGATCTCCTTGTAAGATACCATTTCAAACTTTACGATAACTTAACGAATTGAAATCGACCATAAACCATAAAAATTTTATGTCGCTTATAATTTGGTGTTTAAATGGTTTTGTAATACTGATTGCCATTTGATGACCAAATACTTAGATAGGTACTTTACTTACTACCATACATATTAGGTGCATGCATTCCACCGTGATTGTCATTGATACAGTTAAGAAGCGATCGCCTATTGTTTATTTCGCATTAAGACATTAATTAACTTATTAGTTGGCCTTTGTTTGCATACGTAAACGGTTATTGTAGAGATTCCTGAATGTAACGAGGCAAGCGCATTGGCCTAATTATAGAACGAATTTGTTCCAATTTTAGTACATCTCTGTTTCCAACGAAAGAGTGCGCAGTTCGTGAACTGTGTTCGCGAAGTTTTTCGTGAAAAACAGAAAGTGAACTTCGTTTTTTTTTATTTATTTATTTGTTTGTGTTAAGATATAATTGCAATTTTATAATGTAGGAAGCGGTGTTTCTGCGCAACAGAACGCAGATATTGATCCGAAGGAAGTGATGTTATTGGAAAGTTGTGATTAAAGACAAAAAATATGGTAAGCATGCCTGAAAACACGCTGTTACCAATGAATTTGATGTTAAGTCATGAAAATTGTCTAATTTGTCTTGACCTTATTGGTTCCTTTCAATCAATTATGTAATATTAAGTAGGTAGCACAATTCACTAAAGCGAAATTTTGCGGTTTCTCTATAGCTTCAAACGAAAAATACACGGTAATACTGATAATTTAATTTGTAATTCACTTAATGTAATTAGTCGTTAATAGAACCAAATTAAATTAAAAGGTAGCTAGCTAGATAGTGCATAATGGTTCATCGCTAAAAGGGTTCTCCTTATGGGCGGTACATAGGTACATTTCTTTGAAATGCAAAATACCTATACAATGAAAATACATTGTTGAAATAACAACAAAATGGTTTCAATAAATACACAAGTTCCACATTAGTATAATTAAACGTAATTGAGCATATTGTAATAATAAGTTAATTAATGTAAAATATTCGAAAGTGTAGGCTTATTATTCGAAAACATTAAGAAATATTTTTCCTAAGAGACTGCATGCATTATCTACGTATAAGTATATTTAATTAAATTTAAGTGAAAATACGACCTATATAAACGGTTATAAAATGTTTAAAATGTGTCCAGTCAACAGGTGCATCAAGACAAAATAAAAGGGCTAACAGGTATGAAACTCTTCTATTCATTCATTTAATTTCAGTAAGAAACGTTCTAATTGTATTACAGTAAAATAATTTTAGAGGCACAAGCTATTCCTAAAAAAGGGGAGATATTTTTTAACTAATTGTAAGAAACTTGTACTGTCTTAAGAGCTATTTACAGAATACGAGAAACTTAGACTTATTGTAAAAGGGCTTCTTGTATTTATTTAAATAAGATTATTTTTCATTGCCCCCCTCCCCCTCCCCAAAATCTGTGCAGGCTTTGCAAGCAAATAAAAGAAACATGTATTTTTATTTATTGAATAATCTAACACGTAGTTTAGCAAGGAGACCTAACGGTGGAGTTAACAAATTATTGAAGATATAAACAATTATTTCATAGTTTGTTCCCATTTTATTTTTCCACGGTTGTAAGAAAATTAAATGATTAATTTAGTATAGGTACGTATAAATATAAATATAGTTCGCATTTGTTTCGGACGAGGTCAACGTCATGTCTTTGTGTGACAATTCTTTTTCGCGCCTTTGATCTGAATGTCATGTTCGTCACAACATTCCCACATCTTTTAAATCCGCCGCAAGAATTACCGCAAGGATAAATGCTCGTTTGGACTCTTTTATAAATATGCGTTTTTCATATTTGTTAAGCCATTAACCTTGCTCGACACTATTATAATGGTTTCCTTCAAGTACACTTGTATCATCGTTCGTTACATTTACCTCGACATTACATACAACAATGATGAGCTCTTATAGACCCGTAAGGAATACATAGTAACCGACGTTTTATATGCTTATCTATTTATTATGATATAAATATAAAGTGACTTGAGTGTGGTATCCACAACTAACTCACTATAAACAACTTAATTAGATGGTAAAAACCCCACCGTTTTCCTAGTTACAGAACGGAAAATGGTTGGGAAACAGAGAACGTTAAATATAGACTTTCATTTTCATTAGTGGCTCGTAAATTATTTCTGTGTTAATAGGCTTCATTGATTACATGTTGCAAACATAGCGTATATTTTTTAATAATTAAAAGAAGCGTTCGTCTGGTTACGAAAGGATCGATAGAACAATTAGGCATAAAGGGATGAAGAAATAAAAATTTTCCTATGCAGAAAAAAGGATCTAATTAGAGTAGATTTTTCGAAATCAAATTTTTATTGTTTCCTACATAATATTATTTCATTTGCTGAAGCATTTACAATAGGTACTTTCTATTTTTCAATATGTTATCCTTTGTTTGCCATTTCTTTGGTGTTATTACTCGTCAAATTACTGATGTTATTTCACGTAAATGACCTTTAACCACATGACAACGAGTGTAGCATATTGTATGTTCTTAAAGATAATTAACTTTCCATGAAGAGTGACTAGGGAAATTTAGACAACCAATGTAATGGTTTCTTCCGTCGTTAAATAAGTCATCATTTGGGTAATTGGAAAAATGATTTATTCGATCATAAATGAATCACACGGTAGGTATGGCATTCTTACAAAAACCTTGTCAGTGCAAATGAGGAAAAATTATTAATAATATGTTTATATTTTTAACAGGATGTGACTAAAATTAATAAACTCTACATGTGCCTAATATGTAAATTTTAAATTATTCATTTGAGCCTTAACCTATTCTTGACTATGGTAAACTGAATCAGTAAAACCTATTCGCAACAAGACATATAGCATAGTAGCGAATTACCTTCTGTGGATTATTAAATAATGTACTTAATGTTAATAACTTCGTTATTCTATTACGGTGCCTTTTATATTCTCGGAACTATTTTTCTGGGTTATGTAAATAGTAAATAAAAGAGTGTTGCATAAAGTGAATTATAGATGAAGTAGTTCAGTCAGTGTATGGTCACTTATTCATAATATAGCGTACTATTCCAATAAGTATAGATAATTATGAGTTTCCATTAGAAAAAGGCAATGCATTTGTCTATGAGTACTCTTCAACGTTGAAAAAGCTTACGTAATTCTCGTTTAAAGACAGATCTGAAGCGCATTTCTCAATTATTCAAGTAATTTTATAGAAAGTGAAAGCGGCGTGTACCTGATGCGAAGAACGATTTTCTTTTTGTAGAAGACGAATATTCATCGGTAAAAATCACACAACTTACTGCAAGGCAACCAACCTACACTTGACTTGCTGGAGAAAAAAATTTCGATGTACAAGCATTTATATTTAATTTAAATAATTTGATACTAATGAAACAAAGTAAACCAAAGTGTTTTGATTTATTATTTACTAGTTTTCTAAATAATTATAATAAATACATACAGGGTTTTTCAAGTTGATGGGCTATTAGAAGTATATGAATTAGTAGAAGGAATTCAATTCTGAAACTTGGGCTCATTTGGTTATTGTTTATGCGTTTCTTTTAAAAATATTTTCAAGTTCTATTTACATCCGGTTATACCGGAAGTCGATACCAACTTTGTTATTTTAAATGGAATGGTATATTTTTCACGCTGAATTCGAGTAAAACGTGTAATTCTAAGGTAAGTTTGATAACCAACTTGTACACCTATGACGATCGGTTTCTGAGTTAATTTAATTTATAGAAAAAAAAAAAATCGCTACCGCAACCCAAATTATAAAAAATCATAACTTCCACAAAATACGACTTAGAGTGTTGAAATTTTTACTAGTAATAGCTGAATATTAGTGCTAACGCCTTGACATAATTGAATTAAATAATTTATACAGGGCGTTCAAAATAAAATTCTAAAATTGAAAAACTTCAAACACGAAAAATTTAGTTTTTTCAAATGGCACCTACTATTTTTTATTTTTTTAATCGATTCCTTTTTTATCCTCTTTCGATCTATATAAATACTTCCTATTTTATGTAATAATTCAAAATTATTCCAAAATTTTCAACACTCTATGTCGTTTTTTGTGGAAGTTATGATTTTTTATAATTTGGGTTGCGGTAGCGATTTTTTTTCTATAAATTAAATTAACTCAGAAACCGATCGTCATAGGTGTACAAGTTGGTTATCAAACTTACCATAGAATTACATGTTTTATTCGAATTCAGCGTAAAAAATATACCATTCTATTTAAAATAACAAAGTTGGTATAGACTTCCGGTATAACCGGATGTAAATCGAAAATATTTTTAAAAGAAGCGGCATAAACAATTACCAAATGAGCCCAAGTTTCAGAATTGAATTCCTTCTACTAATTCATATACTTCTAATAGCCCATCAACTTGAAAAACCCTGTATACTGGGAATACTTTGTTGTGGATTTGAATTAAACTAAGGAGAAGCATATTTTAATAAAATATTCATTGGACTAAGAAGTAAAAATTGAAACTATTCGGTCAAAAATTTAAGAAACAATAAATCATATTTAACGCAACGTTTCGACCTTTTTCATTTTTATTACTATCAATGGCTTCGTACTTTTCTTTATTAAAAAGTCATAAGAATCGTTTTGCACGACATGGAGCAACTACAGCTTCCTAGGATCAAAATGAGTCTATTTAATCATATTTATCTGTATACCAAATTGCTTGGTTTATCCGTGAGAGGGTGGCAAAGCTGAAAAAAATATACTTTTTCATCGATTAATCAAAAATGCTCCGTACTATTTTAATAAAATTTAATACATTGAAAATTCTATAAGGCTCTACTTTTTGAAGTATTAATAATTTTTTTATAAACCACGACAAAAGTGTAAACTACCCCTCTATTAGATATAAATAATACATATAAACTTTTTAGAAGGGTTAATCAATAACTTTTAGAAAGTTTAGAACAATTACAGCTAAGTGTGAGGGTGGTTTACACCCTTGTCGCAGTTTAATAAAATTGATTAATACTTCAAAAATTAGTACCCTTATAGGCATTTTCATGTACCTGCCAAATTTTATTAAAATTGTATTTTTGATTAATCGAAGAAAAACGATTTTGTTTTTCACCTTTGCCACCGTCTCAGGGGTAAACAAATTAATTTCTTGTATAAATAAATTCGATTAAATCGACTTATTTTAACCCCAGAAATCTGTGATTGCTCCACGTCCACGGAGTTTTGGAATACCCTGTATATCACGTCCGGAACGATTTTTAAAGCAATAATGCAAATACATATGTATTTACAAGTCGATTACCCACGGCCAGTTATTGCAGTTAAAAAATAACCCATTGAGGGACTCTTTTACAATTTATAACCCGATAAGGTGTGCATTCGTTCTTCTTTGAGTTGAAACAACATAGTGCATCAAGAAATATGATAAGACCCTGCTTAAATATTACAACTAGTATAAAACAATAAAATTTAGTTGTTAGTACATTGTTAGTACTCGTACTTCAGTGCTTCAACTTATACGGATAGATATAATTTTTTTAAGGGCCCTTATTTTTTTTGTCCTATATGTTATTCAACATTTATTTTATTTATACATAATACGTTATGTACTTATTGATGTAGTCGGTCAGATCACTGAGAATTTCAACAACGGTTTTAATAAAAGTTAATAGAAAATATTTTGAAAACAAAGATAACAGATGACATCATTTTTGTTTTAATCAGCGTTTTAAATTTAACAATGCATATATTATTGCCCTTTTTGTTTAACACAAGTGTGTTGATAGTTATCATAATATGTAGATCAATATTTTTTTTACCAAAATGCATCCTACAACAATATAAAAAAATTTACAGTTATAATAGTGCGGTCTTCATGGTAACAACTTATGGTAAGATTCTCATTTGATGTTTCTCTTTTTACATTAAATAAAATTATAAAATATGAAATTAGTTTGTACAGGGGTATATTTTTTTGTGCCCTACCGATTGAAGTAGTTGAGCAAATTGATAATTCCTTGAATTTATGAAATTAATATGTAAACTATATTTGAAATAAAATAGACCTAAGATTTCTACTCTATTACTATAAGTTTCCATTAAGTAATTTTGGATATAGTTATTTATATTTACATTTGAATATTTCGAATAGGATAAATTAGGGCACTGTAAGTGAAGTACACCGTATAAAAGGTGCAATAGATTTTATTAAAAGATGTTCAATTGATCCCACTATTCCCTACTGAATTTGTTGATAAAAATTCATGTGCGTCAATACATTTTATTTGTACTATCCTGCAGTCGTAAGCACCACATTCTTGCTTTGTCTAATCCATAATTAACTATGGTACTTTTGAAAGTTCACCTAACGGCCTCAAAGTAAGACACATCAATACAAATGAAACAAATTTAAGTAATTTTTTACTGCTGTTTACTAAAAAAGTTTCGCACTCGAAAAAATAAAGCTGACAAAGCAAATAAATAAAAACGCGCCTAACAATTTTTCTTTCTTATTCAAATGGAACTACTCTGGCTGGTGCGTAGTCAGACATCCTTGAAGTTTATTAACAATTCATTATTATTAAGTAAACCTTTGGCAGCTATAAATAAATTAATTAAATAAATTATTACGTTGATTACTTCATTATAATCATCCATATCATGCTTTTGAAGGTGCAAAAAGCGTTTAAACTTATGGTTGTACTTTAACTTGAGCAATAGATAAAACAGTTGTAAAAAAAAACACTACGTCCCTTTATATCGCTAATAAATAAATAATTTTTGATCGGAATTTTAAAATATGGAATGTAAATTTGAAGAATTTATATTCACTGTGAGTCTTCTAAAAGTAATTAGAAAGTCTCACGACTACCTACCTGTTTAATTAATAATTACTATGATTATTTTATTACTTAAGAGGCTTCTAAAATGTTATGTAATGTATGTGTATTTGTTGTATGTCATTATTTAACAGAAGTCCACGTTAAAATATTAATTTTAATCGTTATTTTAATTATTTGTAATAGCAGGTGTATTAACAATTATGGCCTACACCTACACTTACACACAAATCCATTCGAGATTTTTCTTCATTAAAACATTATAATGATTGTTAGTAACAAGTTATTTGATTTTTTGTCGAACGCGTGTCGTGAGAATGAATGCATGAGTTTGAATAACAACATGATCATAAACTATTTGCAACAAGTGAATGGAAACTCGGGCAGCGTGTGCAATGTAACTCTTGTGCTAATTAATTACCCGCTTTTAAAAATATCAGAGAATAATAAAGCAACGCAAGCCATTTCGTAATCAAATACTCGTTAATATTAACTGATAAAAATGCAATAATATTTCTCGTTTGCCTTTGGTTTTCTAAAATTAAAAAAAAAAAGTGCAGAGGGTTCTGTACCTACATTATCAAATGCATTAGTATAAAAACGAGACCATGTAAATAATTATTTAAATATGATATTTTGTCTGAAATTATATTAAATAGGTATTTGGTTCTTATTTAATAAATTGCCTATTTATGAGTAATAGAAATTTGCATTTTGTGCATACGATTTTTATTTAACTACACGCTAACGTTGTCGTTAACTTTAAACACAATGGTAAGGGAATTTATTTTAAAAATCATTCGTTATAATAAAGGTCGTTATTTGACGTCGTAAGTATACCTGTCGACAATCTAAATGGGTCTCCATTATAGAGAAATTATAGAAATTGGTGAAATTATCTAAACTACTTCGAAATTGCAGTAGATGCAACTATTAAATAATGCGCAAGTATATTTAACGTTTGAATTACCTAATACAATCAAATAATCAAATCAAATTGAATAAAAGTGTGCGCATTATTGATTTAACTATTTCTTGTTGGCAAAAGTAGGCACGGGGATGCTCTCAGGGGCAATGACAATAATTTGCTTATATTTTTTATGTAAATATGTTACTCAATTGAGTGATATGAAAATCGAAAAATAATAACATACATAACACAACTACAAGCTTACAGCACTTAGGGGTTCAAAAAAAGAAAAATAACAGGGTGGAAATTTGCAAAAAAGCTTTCGACGCTTATTAAAATGAATATAGAATCAGAAGGGTAATTTATTTTTAAGCACAGTAGAACTCGTCTGAAGTTGGCGCCAGAATTTAAAAAAACAAATCAAATTTTTGGAGCCCTAAGACGGATATTTATAGTTCTGGAGTTCTTCCATAAAATTTTCAATAGTTCTGTACAATTTCCTAAAAAAAACGCACCATCGTATTTAGGGGTAGCGTCGTAATTTGTTCGTTGGAGAGTTCTATGTTTTCTGGAAAATTTATGCAAGAACTATACATGTTCATCTTAGAAGTTTGAGAATTTAATTTGTTTTGGAAAATTTGGGCGCCAACTCCAGACCAGTCACAGCAGAGCTTCGATTATCCGGATTAATTGTTGTAGGTCATTCGAATAATTGAAAATTCGGATAATTCAATGTATGGAGAAAAGCGATTTTGTATTACATTAAATAAATAAAACTTATTAAAGTCAACGTTTTTTAAGAGATTAGACATACATCTTGCAATCCAGACAACTAAGGTTCAAATAATCGGATAATATGTCTTTTAAATTTCGAGATATCTCACTGTGAAAATCAATTAAGCTAAATTATCATAAAAAAAATTTAATGAGAAATTGTATACCTAGTGGAAAACAAATTTTTTAAACATTGGATCATTCTTTTATTTGTGAAATATTTTTTTACTATAGAACTATAGAAATCATTCTGAAAGTGATTTTAATTAAAGCAAAATATTTTGGCACCACTTCAAGGTGGACAAGGTATTAGGCAAGGTTACGATCATCTAATACCAGACTAACTCGTCTTCATAATTATATTTTAAAATGTACCTATGTATATATAACTATTCAAAAGTGACATACTTATCAATTAAACCCTAATAAGTGAACAATGAAAATCAGGCGATTATTATTTATTTGCATATAGCATCAATAAATAAGCTTCTTTCATTATAAATATAAAACAAACATTTGGACTATTAATCTGAAGGTATAGGTGACTTTTGGAAAAAAGTGATTAACACTGACCTCTTTTTTGAACAAATAAATAGCGATATTTTAATTTATTTATAGTAGGTATCTAAGGATTTAAAAAAACATTATTTGACCTTATAATTGTTTCACAACATAAAATGTATTTAATTTGACACCTATTATATTATATTAATTGTGAAGATTTCTTAGGATTCGGTCAAAATATATCAAAACATTAATTATTCATATTTATTTGAATTTAATAAATATTCTATTTTTATATGTACCTACCTACCTACTGAAGTGAGCTCAACAAGAGTGAATAAATACTGAATATCTTTGGTATTATAACAGCCCCTAATTTTTAGTCATAGTGCTAAATAAGCCCCTCAGAAGTTTATAATTTCAATATTTAGGAGTCAATTTTGCCAATTTTGTTAATTGTTACGTACGAATATCTTTGGCATTTTATCAGCCCTTAATTTTTAGTCATGGTGTCAAAATAGCCCCCAAAACTCTCTACTTTCCATTTTGTCAACTATTCTCTAAATACGTATGAATCATTGGAAAATTCATAAGCTCACTTGATGAAGGACGTACTTCTTGAAAATGTCGAAATTTCTTCGGAAGCGTAACCACCTGCGGAGTGCCTACACATAATCAGAATTACCGTGACCTAGAAATTACGTGTGTGTGTGTAGATTGGCATTGTCACACTTGAATTTTGCAAGAATCATCTCGGCGCAAGACAATGAAAGTGTAGCAAGTGCGACACTATAAAGTTGACATGCTGACTTAGCATTCCGTGGTGCAGTCACCCAGCTGAGTTTTCCGAGCTGCAAGTGGTTGATTTTCCGCACAGAACCGGACCACCGTCGACATGGTCCGTACAATGAAAACAAAAGGTTACTTAATGGAATTCGACGAAAGTAGGCTACGGTCTGTCCTAAATGCATTCGATTGCTTCGTACTTCATCATAATACGCATAGGCAGACGAGCGATTGTTCTTACATATGCGTATGTGTTATCTAATAATAGGCAATAATAACAACAAAAAGAACAACAACAACAACGGTGTGGAGGTATGACCACCTTCCTTACACACGATCAATTTCACTTTCATTTGATCCAGCGATAGCGTTAAGTTGTGAGAGGAACGATAAATTTTTAACTTTCTCTCACTGTTTGTAATCAACTTTATTTTATTTACTGTAAAACACTTGTATAATATTTAAAAATACTTTCAATTTATTTAATACAAATACCAGACGAGGTTTTTGTAGGTACCATTACGATTTTGGAAACTTTTAATTTGTTTAAGTCACTGAATTTGAATGTTATGGAAGAACGCTGCAAGTAGCGATCGACACGGCGGCACCTCTTGCACCCGTGATATCCGACAGCTAACAGGGGAAAGCCGCGGATGACGCACACAGATCGTAATTTTCTGGGGAAATTCAAGAACATTCCTTGACAATATAAATTGATGACTAACAAACAGTGGGGTACAGTTAGTTAAAAACATGTGATATAAATAGTGCTCACAAGAAAAGCCTAAACAAGAAACACAAGGAAAAATTGTACCGAATAAAGATACAGACAAGAAAGTGAGTTAATAAAACCGAAATGTAATAAGATAACTTCCCAATTGAGTTAAGAAATAAACAAAACTTTATGAAATATTCTATGCGCATTTACACGAAACGGTTAATTATTAAATTACAACTGCAGCTCGTAATTACGAAATTGCAAAATGCCCTCTAGGCGAGCAAAAAAAATAATTTTATACGCCAAATAAGAAGGATGATGTTATATAGTTAATTGGATGTTCATCCTCTATGTACTTGTATTGTCTTTTTTTACGAGGTTAGAGTATTTATCTCGTTAATGTGCCACAAAAGATTTCGAAACTACATTTATAAAAACCAAACGACAAGCTATCTCAAATAGATACTTAAACAAACCTAATTAATAACGTTTCTTTGGACGTATAGTGTCAATACATGTGACGGCTTTTTAACCTCCAAATAAATTTGACAAAAACATATTGCATGGTGTAACTTCATTTTTGGTACATAATTTGTGTCTACAAAATTAATTATTAATGAATAATGTGGAATAGTTCAGTACGATAAATTTTAATTGTCTTAATTGACGTGAAAAAATAAAGTGTCTCTTTTTGTTTCAGAGAAAACCTAACAATGACAGACAGAGTGGAGCCGGTTACACAAAATCCAGATTTGGTAGGGGTTAATGTCGAAAGGCCACCACCTCCTACATTAACAAACCAACAATCCACAATATGGGCCAAAAGACAACAGGCGGTATGCGTAAGGCATGCATATAAAACGTACGGTTCAAAAAAGAACCCTAATCATGTCTTGAGCAACCTTAACATGACAGTAGCAAAAGGCACAATGTAAGTAACAATTTAAACTAGCAATTTAATTTTATATTCAGTACATAATTATACGGCACTATTAAGAATATAAAATTTGTAAATGTAAATGGATGATGATACATAATGACACAAAATTTCATTTTATTTAAATTGGAAAAACCGTTAATAATTTACCAATAGTTTGTAAATAAAAATATATTAAATTGTACCAATCACTTACGAGGCAATTTTTCAAGCATACGACCATTTAATTGTACGTTGAACTGCCATTTTTAATAGGTATATTAATTTGGGATTTTTTTATTCAAATTCATTTACAATAATAGATAAATCTTTGCCCTTCGTTAAATTATAAATTAATGCAAATTACTGTCGATACCTAACTAACGAATAAAACATTACCACTATTACCTACTAGCAAGTCAACTATAGTAATTATCATTAAAGAAATAGCTTATAAAAAAGGTCTCATTAATTATTATCGTTGAAAAATATTACTCCTTGATAGATTTTCAAAAACGACACTAACTAAACGAGTTCTTCGATAAATCTTTACTTATGCTGACCCTGAATCGTCAGTGTGTATGTTGTATAAAGTAGACATCAATTAATCCTGAACAACGATGCATAACCCTGCATCGATTACCCATCAATTTTTAAATAATATATTATATGGTATGGTGTATCTCATTATTAGTACACGCAATTCTTCTTATACCTTTATTACAAAAGTAAGCAGCACAAATTTGATGTTTACGAAAAAAAAATAATAATAATAAAAAAGGTAGCATTCGTGTAATTTTTAGAAAGTTTTGGACATTTACACGACTTATTGAAAAACTTATATATGTGTCTACAAAGACAAAAATATCGCTAAGGCTTTGCCCTCTGAAAGGGACCTTTTGAGATTAATGAATAGAGATGGTATTCCTGAGAAGAATTCGATAGGACGTTTTTCAATTTAATAGCTAGATTTTCCGCCGGGGGTTGTCAAAACCGAATTGGTTGGATATTATGATTACTTCATAACCAATTTTAGTAATTTTGTTTTATTGAGAAATATTGATATTACATCAAAAAGGATGTGATATTCTTAAGTCTTAAATATTTAAAATCAAAGAAAAATTGTTCAACTTTGACTCTCCCCATTGAAACTCAAAATCAGCCCTTCTATTTTTTTGCAATAGTCTCGAAGAACAAATTATATTATAACTAGGTAAAAAAAATGGTCAACATTGACAACCCTCCATTGAAACTGAGGGCCTCCTCTTCTACTCTTTTCTGCAATAGTCTCAGAAAGTTCATCTCTCGAAGGACAAATTACATTAGTAATTTTTCTACATTATCAGTAGAAACTCCTGAATTTACATAAATTAGGTAAACTAAAGAAACAATTTTCAATCGCTAATTTTTATGAATTCATTTACATCGATTTTTTGATTTATTAAAGAAAGCAATCTGAATACTGCCTATACTTTTAGGAATAGATTTAAAGCTAAATTTAAAAATTAATTCATATTTAGTAACTATTATAAACTATATATTTACACTTTAAATCGAATGATCATCCGAACTATAATAAATAAAAAATATATTTTTTAAAAAGGTATAACATATTGGAGGTCCTTAGATATCACACTAATATTATAAAGGCGAAAGTTTGTGAGTGTGTGAGTGTGTATATTTGTTACTTCTTCACGTCTAAACGGCTGGAGCGATTTTAATAAAATTTGGTATGGAGTTAGCTGATACCCTGGATTAACATATAGGCTACGTTTTACTGCGGGAAAATATCTTATTCCCAGGGGAAAATCGATGAAAATGAATTCGCGGAATATTATAAATGCGAAAGTAACTCTGTCTGTATGCTACACAATCTCGCCTAAAATTTACTGAACCGACTTAAATGAAATTGGGTACAGAGATAGTCTAGAGCCTGAGAAAGGACATAGGCTACCTTTTAATGCGAAAAAAGGGTTGTAAGGGGTTGAAATAGGAAAGTTTGTGCGGAAATTCCGTAATTTTTAAAGATTTTTTAGGCTTTTGATTATATATATAAATAAATACATTCAATGTTTGTAAAAATTTTACTCTAAAGGGGATAAAATTAGCCCATGAAAGTTTTTGTGTAATGACGTCGTCCAAAAAGCTTACGGCCCAGAAAGTTAAAATATTAAGTGTAAAAAGTTATAGAGGTTTTGTTTATTTAGATCAATAAAAGTAGTTGATACTAAGCTATATAAACTATTTTAAACTATAATAAACTGTATTAATCTTTAATATTCTTAATGCGAAAGTAACTCTGTCTGTCTGTGTGTTACGCAATCACGCCCAAATTACTTAACCGATTTAAATGATAATTAATTTGGTACAGAGATAGATAAGTAGATATAAAGCTAAAGGCTTTAAACTAATTTTTTAGGCTTTTGATTAGATATAAATACGACAGATAGAATTTGCGGTAGGTTCGTTATGAAACATTGTGATAATATAAAATAATAAAATTCAAAAATTCACACAATTTTTTATTAGGAACTCTAACATATACGTTTCGACCTCTCGGTCATTATCAAAGAGGATTACAATTACTCAGTATTCTTGTAATCCTCTTTGATAATGACGGAGAGGTCGAAACGTATATGTTAGAGTTCCTAATAAAAAATTGTGTGAATTTTTGAATTTTATTATTTTATATTATATAAATACATTTAAAGTTTGTAAAAATTTTTACCCTAAAGGGGGCCAAAATAAGGAATGAAAGCTTTTGTGTAAGGACGTCGGCAAAAAGGCTTACGGTCCAGAAAATAAAAATATAGAAGAAAAAAATTTTAAATGCTGCCGAAAGTCACTATTCTACGCGGACGAAGTCGCGGGCACAGCTAGTAGGTAATAATTTCGACTGTTGAAGGTGCTCAGCGCAGTTATTATTGTCATCAAGAACAATTACAAATTCTAAGAAGCATGTAAGTAGATAATTTAAAAAAAGTCGCCATAAAGAGTTTTAGCACGTATCCATCTAACGACTGCCTAAATCTCATTGCAAAACATTACCTACTAAAAAAGAATAATTCTATTTATATTTCAATTATGTCTGCTGAGTCCCTATTACTATTCAATTATTGTAATATTGCCCAAGTCCATAAATGGACTGTAATGCAAAGTTATAAATAATACCTATACATATTATAATTTAATTAAAGAAAACATATGGTGTTTCATTTTAAACGCATACTGTTGAACCTAAACAAAGAAAAAATATTGTACGTAATCTTTTTTTATTAAAGAATTTTCTCGAGACTGTTTTTCAACCGGAAAAGCCCAAGGGTTTTTGATTAATTGTTGCCCTGAGCGTCACAAATTTGTTGTGATATTTTTAACACTTACAACTAGAGTAGCAGCAAACCTAATTACCTAGATTACACGGTATTCTACTGTTATCCAATAATACCAAGTTATAATAACAAAATGAAATTCGTTAAATTGAAAATTAAATTAATTAGGATTTAGTTCTCATTGCAATATCCACTTTAAAAGTGCAACAAAACGTTGTGATAAAAAATATCCTAAATACTTAATCAGCAGAACTATTTATTATTGGCAACCATAAAACTTTCTGTTTACGTATATTTAAAGCAGGTATTTGAACACTTGCTAATTTTTATGAACGATATTTAATTAGGGATAATATTTAATAATTAAAAAAAAAATATCGTTCGTCTACAGAGATGTAGAATTGAACTCACCGAACATTATCATAAAAAGTGTTCAAAATAACGGTAATATAATTTCTTTAAAAATAAAGCTGTTCCACCTAAACTATTTGATACACTCCAATTAACTGATGCAGTTCATAAACTTGATTGTAGCTGGATATTTTTAAAGATTAATTATTAAATAATACATTTCAAGTTTGTGCGATCTGGCCCGAAGGACCACATGATAAAGTCGTAATAAAGGACAATAAACAATTACCTACCTTCTGAGTTAAAAAAAAAAATTTTGTAATTACAGTCCATAAAATTGCAGTACTATGTTAGCAATTTATTTGACGTTCTCTTGAATAAATAACGACTTGATTTATAAACAAATTAAAGAAACTTACATACGTAATTAATTCATAGTTATGGAATGTCTCATTTCGCATGACAAAAATCTTAAGTTTTAATAACCTATCTACCTATGTAACTACTTAATGACCCAAAAAGGTTCTGCAGTTAATTGCAAAATAATTTCTAGAAGTTCACGCATTCTGTCACTTGCAGGTATATGAGACAAATTGTTTTAAGACGTGACAATTTTCTCACGCCATTCGTGCCGGTAAATTTTCTATGATTATAAGGCTATTACTGAACTTAATTGACGACTAATGTTAAAGTGAGTGGATAATTGATGATTTAGAAATAATTCTGCAAATTTACGTAGATACGTACTCGCATTAAAGCCACAAGTTCAAAGTTTATTCTACACCTAGTTAAATACAAAAAATTAAAGTGCTCTCATTATTATCGTTACTAATGGTGAAGGTTCTGGGACACCATCAAAAACAGAACGGAAAAGTATGGTAGAGGTCGATTTACAAAAAAAAATTGTTATTTGCGAAGTAATGAAACAAAGTAGATGTTAAACATAACAAACTATTTAAAAAATAATAAGAGTTTTTCACACTAAGGCTAATGGAAAGTCATTGAATACATACAGGGTTTTTCAAGTTGATGGGCTATTAGAAGTATATGAATTAGTAGAAGGAATTCAATTCTGAAACTTGGGCTCATTTGGTTATTGTTTATGCCGCTTCTTTTAAAAATATTTTCAAGTTCGATTTACATTCGGTTATACCGGAAGTCGATACCAACTTTGTTATTTTAAATGGAATGGTATATTTTTCACGCTGAATTTGAATAAAACGTGTAATTCTAAGGTAAGTTTGATAACCAACTTGTACACCTATGACGATCGGTTTCTGAGTTAATTTAATTTATAAAAAAAAAATCGCTACCGCAACCCAAATTAAAAAAAATCATAACTTCCACAAAATACGACTTAGAGTGTTGAAATTTTTACTAATAATAGCTGAATATTAGTGCTAACGCCTTGACAAAATTGAATTAAATAATTTATACAGGGCGTTCAAAATAAAATTCTAAAATTGAAAAACTTCAAACACGAATTACTTCGTTTTTTTCAAATGGCACCTACTATTTTTTATTTTTTCAATCGATTCCTTTTTTTATCCTCTTAGATCTATATGGATACTTCCTATTTTATATGAAAATTTTGGAATAATTTTGAGTTATTACTTACAATAGGAAGTATCCATATAGATCGAAAGAGGATGAATAAAGGAATCGATTGAAAAAATAAAAAATAGTAGGTGCCATTTGAAAAAACGAAGTAATTCGTGTTTGAAGTTTTTCAATTTTAGAATTTTATTTTGAACGCCCTGTATAAATTATTTAATTCAATTTTGTCAAGGCGTTAGCACTAATATTCAGCTATTACTAGTAAAAATTTCAACACTAAGTCGTATTTTGTGAAAGTTATGATTTTGAATAATTTGGGTTGCGGTAGCTATTTTTTTTTCAATAAATTAAATTAACTCAGAAACCGATCGTCATAGGTGTACAAGTTGGTTATCAAACTTACCTTAGAATTACACGTTTTATTCGAATTCAGCGTGAAAAATATACCATTCCATTTAAAATAACAAAGTTGGTATCGACTTCCGGTATAACCGGATGTATATCAAACTTGAAAATATTTTTAAAAGAAGCGGCATAAACAATAACCAAATGAGCCCAAGTTTCAGAATTGAATTCCTTCTACTAATTCATATACTTCTAATAGCCCGTCAACTTGAAAAACCCTGTATAACAAATTATTTTGTGTACCAATGATATGAGTGCATTGACTTTATGTTTAGGAATAAAACTCGATTTTGAAGTGGAGCAATAAATAACGCAATCGAGCTTTTTCTTAATTTTGCGGAAGTCCCCGTTTAAAACAACAAGCACATTTAACAAAACGAAATGGTCATCGCAGTCGTGTATATTGTGCTTTTACGATTCAAGTTGTAGTGTTTCGCCAGTATTCATATGCACACTTTCTCTAAATAACGTAACGAGTATTTCCTTATAAAGTACATTCTCCAGTCGCTTAATGTGTTATATTAACTCATAACTTTACTTACGTTTGTCGTAATGTGCATTGCATACATACTGCTTTCAAATACCAGTAGCTCATAATATTCTAGTAGGTATATTCAAAATGTTTTTGTAAGCCAATTTAATGATATTTATGTATTTGAAGTAGCATGAAACAAAATAAAATTTATCTTAGTGTTCGTGATAAATCAATATCTACGAGCTTTTTGAAAGTGGTATTTCCTATATTCACAGTTATGCAATGAGACTGGATAGGGAATTCCATTAAAATTTCACCAATGTAGGTAATATTTGGAATGCAGTGGTATGTTGGTTTAGTTGGTCGAACGTCTCAAAGGAGCATGACCTAGATATTTAATTAATAAAACCTCTTATAAGAACTTAGACTAAATACTTAATTGAATTGCAATAGAGAAGATTGATATTATAAATAAAAAACACTGTTATATTTTCCACGTTTTTTTTTATTATTCACCTTACGTACGTTCCGATCCGTTGTAACCTTTTAATTTTTACAATGCTCAAAAGATAAAACAGGATATACCACAAGCAAGTTAATAAAACTCAACTACAAATACGATAAATTGTAAGGAGATATCCACTAATTGATTCAAATTGGACTACTCCGTCTCCCTAATTAAGATTCCCTAATAAGATGTCGTGGGATCCCCAATCCCCCTAATATGAAATTTACTCTACTATAGGTACTATGAGTCTAATTAAAAAAGAAAATTATTACAATTCAATTACAAAGTTGACATGAGATAAATAAATAGTTTTGACGTGTTAATAGTCATCTGCAAGAGTAAATATAGTTAGTGTAAGAGGATGTTCATTAATTAAGTGAAGTTTTTCTTTCAATTTGGACCCGTCCCCTTCCCTAATTGAGATTTGATAAGATGTGATCGGCCACTGTTTCTCATAGAATAGTATTTGCCCTACAAAGGATTTTTAATTAAAAAAGGAAAAAAAATCATAACAATTCTTTGAATTAAAAATTTTCAATTTAATAAAATAAAAGTTTTGACCTGTTAGTCATCTGCAAGAGTATTATAGTTAATGGTAGAGGGATATAGGGTCGGGTGGGTAATTGTGAACGATTTTGGATGTTTGAGTTTTGAAGCTCGATGTATCTTAGATGAAGATTAAATTTAGGCGACTATATGATTAATTTAGGCCCTTGTTTGGTTTTAAGTGAATTTCTGTTGTTAAATATGCAAAAAAACTTAAGTTTACAATTACCCCTTCATTTATTAACGCAGTCGAAAACTTAGGGGTAAATGTGAACAATCATCTTGTTTGTACTGGCTTTATGAAGGGTTTTAATGGAGCAAAAGTGAACAATTCGCTTTCAAACGTGAATTCCAATGAAATTATATTTATAAAGCCGTGTTCACAATTACTCCAAAAATATTATATTACGTATATAGCAATATTTTCACGGTTTAACATAAAATATTGGGACACTCTTCCTGTGCTGTTTAACGCGCTAAAGCATCCAACCGTCAAAAGTCAACACCACAGTCTATAGGTAATTCCCCTTAGTTGGAATAATCAAGAGTCCTATTTCATCGAAATAAACAGCCTGTTTACAATTACCCCGGTTTTACAATTACCCCCCCTGACCCTACAGCAATTATGTGAAGTTTTTCTTTCTATTTGGAGATCTCTATGTCCCTAATTGAGATTTAATGAAATGTGGTGGACCGATCCTCTTTAAATTTCAGGTAAAATTTACTCTGTAATGAAAAGATTTTGCCGGACCTTTTTTTCCATTTCGAACTCATTTAATTAATGGATATCCCCTAATATATTAAGATCTATTAAAAAGTATATCTTTTGGGGTTTAAACAATTTTGTATTTAGGTTAAGGAGGGTACCTAATCACAAAAATGATACTGAAATAATAATACGAAAGACATCACCATCACCAAGTTTTGATGTAAGACAGTGGGTGGTCTTTACTAGATTTGCCAATCATTGATTATAACCAAAATTTTTGCCGAAAATTTTCAAAATACGTCATGGCAATTCAATTATAAATATGCAGGTATAATAACTTGATTTCAGAAAAATTCATGCATCAGATATTAATTACGTAACAATATAATAACGAGTAGCAGGGTACGCCTGATAATGTGCACGCCAATGAAGGATACTTATGCGATTTCACTTCCTCCTGCCTTTTATGTATTAAGTTGTAAAATTGATGTAATATTCAGGCTGCTGCCTTTCTTGATTAGTGTGATTAGCATAATCGCATGATAAGACTTTTACTTGGCTCATGTTAGAATAGCGTCATTTCGTACATGTATGTACACCTGACTTCTACTATACCTACACATCACTTTCATTTAATGACCTTCGTTGTTCTTTGTTTACGAAAATTTAAATATATTTTTCGAGATTAAATAATTAATAATTAATAATAATTATTTTCAGTCGTCTCTTCTATTTTAGGAAGAGAAAGTACAACTTTTCGTTACAATACACTGCCAAAATGGTTTATATAGCTACAACATACCAAAACTTCAATGAAATCTCATTAACGATAGTATACGTTATATTTCACAATGTGGTATACAGAGCATAACACTTACAGCTATTTATTTAACTCATAAGGAAATTCAATTTTTTGTAGTTATATCATTCATTGTTTTAACTTTGGTAAATTATTTAATATAAGTGAAGTTACTTTTTATTATGAAAATTTGCAATGAAATTATTAAATTTCTCATGGAAACTTTTAATCCACAAAATCATAGATCATTCAATTCTCGAAACTGATTCATTAGTGCCAATAATATTTCTAATTAATTATAATTAAACAAAAAATTACTATAGAAATTTTGGGGAATAAACTACTTATAAAAAAAAAATATTTTTTGATGAGCCATCCTGCCCGCTAATTATGTCCAGATTATTTTCATTCTTGCATAATTAATTAATTTCCCTTGTAGATAAATTTCAGGTGCAAAATGCGTTTTTTTCCGTTACGTTAAAGGCAAAAAAAATATTTTCGCATAATAATATTAATTAATTAACAATCAAAATCTGCCTAATAACTTAAGAACCATTCTATATTTATTTTTTTTTAGGTAAATCAACTTGTCTGAACTCTAAAATTTAAATGCTGAAATTGCATTTTATATTTTTTCTTTCAGAACAAAATTGGTACAATAAGATGTAATAGTCACTATATCGCCATCTATTGAGAACATAAAAATCGATGAGCTCATCATAAGACAAACTTAAAATCCATTAGAATTTGTTACTGTCAGTCATTACCTATCCCTTTTGTTTTAATTATAATTACCTATTTTTCAGGGCACCTACTGTAAAGCGTAAATCATCTAAGCCACAAATTTTCTTTTCAATAACCAAATGTTTTTCAAAGTTTAACGTTCCGTAAAAACCCTTTGACAATTGCCCAAATACAAACTTCCTTGATGAATAATAAAAACTCATAAGTAGTTCCTTTACGATCAATAATAAATAAAAAACAATGTTCATTTTCTGGAAATGAACTTTGAGTTTTATTTATTAATTTGTATTAGGTAAAATCCGTTTCGATGCATGCTTGAATAAGTTGCTCATAATTATCTTGGATACAGCATATCGGGGACAAATTACAAATCTATAAATGCCTTTTGCATTACGACAACATTATTGCACTTTGCACTCAACATACTAAGGTGGCGAATAAGAATTATAGTTTTATATTGAAAATATAATAAATAATCATAATTTAGTAAAAACTAGATTACCACGCGCGCTACAAGGCTACAATTAAATAATCCTTGAAATGTGAAAGACGAACAGAGTGTTGCAAAGTGATTCAGTGTGTACGCAAAATCAACGTTCTCTCATAATTAATTAGCGATTTATTGAATAAATACTGGTTCTTACAGCTGGTGTGCCTATTTAAATCAACAACAATGGAAAAATTGCATACTTAAGTAATTTGTTACAATGTAACAATAATCTTCAATAGATACATACATTTGCAGATATTTAACCTACACAACTCAGAAAAACTTTTTAATTTACAATTACAACAAATTATTTTCCCGTTTTTACAATTTCTAAATTTATAAAAAAATCATTTTGGTTTCTGAAAAGTACCTAGGTACCTACAACCCATTACAATTTTTAGATAAATTAATAAACGAAGAACTTTTATCTGTAAAACTTAATGGGCTTATTTTCAAAGAATTGGCATTTTATCATTTGCTGAACATTTTTTATATGTTCTTTAATTAAAACGTCTATACCTAATTCTAATTGTTTCATCAATTGTATCATTATGGATAGCTAAAATGGTTACAATACAACTTTTTCTTTGAAGATTTTGCATTCCCTATTTCAAATGAAAAAAGTCACTCCCTTGTTCTATATATTCTATGTAAGGTATGTAAATCAGAATTTTTACATTTGGAAACCTGATGGGAAAATTTATTCATTGTAATAAAAAATAAAAATATTGATTATTTACATGTTATCATCATCATTTATATGTAGACGTAATAATTGGTCCACTCAGTACATACCTACATGCTTAATGTAGATTTGTTGACAAGCAATTTGTTTTTAACTAATTATATGCATTATATAAATATATTACCAACATACCTTGCATATTCAATTTTTATGATTTTAATACAACCAGGTACAAATTAATTTTTGAAAAATATTTCTGGAGTTTATTTATTATACATAATTAAAGTAATATGCAAAGCTGCAAAGACTAAATAATTTAATTATAATTTAAATAAATGCCCCTCAAGTCTTTAATTCATTTTATCGACAAATGTTAATTACGATTATATGTTATATTCAAAATGGTGAATAATAATGACATTAAGCCAGTTATTAGATCAAAAGTTCTTTCTAAAAGGGTGTCGTATAATTTAACCAGCCAAGTAAGTTTTTTGTACACATTCCCAACTCTGATAAACATCGTTTTCAGCTGCTTCTACTAAAATTTACGATAACTTTGTTTTCTTGCTTCTATTTTTAATACCTAACATAATATAATTCTACGTGAAATAGGTATAAGTATGTCTAATATTTCTTCCTTTCTATAAAATTGTAATTTTTTATTGCTGTAATTTCAGAAAAATCTCAGTACCTAATTATATCTATTTAAGTACCTAATAAGAAGTAACCTACTAATTAACATTGATTTTTAACAGTACCTATATCACATGCAGATTATTATTATGTATCCATTACCAAGGGTACTTACTGTAGAAGAATTATTGGGAAAATATTGATTATCAAAAATAAAAAAATCAATCACTACAAAAGTTATACGATGATTTTTAAATCAAAACCATGATATTTAAAGAACAAAAAGAAACTTACCTTACAACATCATTGCATATACGAATGAATTATTGAATTAATGTCTCCTGCAACAGGTGGCCATAAATATTTTCTTCATTCCCATCAACGTAATGCTTGTCCAAGAAAACAACACTCACAATTAATCACTTAACTCCGATAGTACAAGGAAAAAGACAATAATGTCTAGGAAGATCAACTAATTGGTTATATTTATTCACTAAAATGTAATTATTATATGTCTATAGGCAACCCGCAGACAAAAAGAAAAGTGAAAATTATCCCTTAAATAACAACAAATAACGTAATGTACTAAATAATCAGAATATTCTACCATGTACTTAATAATTTAAATATTTTACTTTAATTAAAATTATGATAACAATAGCCACGATACATTAATTAACTCAAAAAATGCACGAGCTAATCTTCCATGACCTACTCAACTTCTCGGACTACACTAATAAACGGAAACGCCGAAAGTTGTAAACTAACCTGCCACAAAATTCCAGTGACACTTAAACAATTTTCCTTTTACATAACGAACTCACTTTTTTTTTTAATTTCTTTAAAAAGTTACCTTGTAAAAAATGATATCTTAGTATTTACTTACTTTGTTTATATATTGTACGAGTATATAAAGAATGTAAATGAGACAAAAAACTATCGTGATTAGGTTAATTCCAAAGCTGTTTTGGCATCGCTGATCAAGGAAGAGAAACATTTTGATGACAAAGGCGGCAAAATTAAAAATAATTTATAAGATTATAGCTGAAAAAGTTTGAAAAATAACTTTTGACTGAATAAAAAATTGACTTTATTTTTGGTATTAAACTTTTAAAGAATAGTATATACACACACATGTTAAATGTGAATACATAAAATGTAGTTTTGTTAATTTACCCTAAACATTTAAGGCCATAAATGAATCTTAAATACGTATAAATACATCTCAATATATGTAACATAAGTTAAATAATTATTAAATTCTAATTGAAATTGTTTTTTACAGATATGGTCTTTTGGGAGCTTCTGGTTGTGGAAAAACAACACTTCTTTCGTGTATCGTGGGTCGCCGCAGACTAAATGAGGGTGAAATATGGGTACTAGGAGGAAAGCCAGGGACAAAAGGGTCAGGAGTACCTGGGAAAAGAGTCGGGTACATGCCCCAAGAAATTGCTCTCTACGGGGAGTTCTCCATAAAGGAAACGATGATGTATTTCGGATGGATTTTTGGCATGAACACCTCGGAGATCAACGAAAGACTGCAATTTTTGCTTAATTTCTTAGATTTGCCTAGTCAAAATAGATTGGTTAAGAACTTGAGGTAAGCATAATTACTATGTAAACTTCAAACTTTTGGGCATTACGAAAACATATCACACAAACGTAGTTAAATTAGAATTATTATAAATACATACTCTTGATGTTATATTTACATCTTCTGAACAAGGGGCCTGTATATTAAGGTAATTATAATTGATATACAAGATACCCACTTTTATTTTTCATGAAGGACGTTTCGAATTTTATTTGCAAACAATTTAGCATATAGGGTAAGTGCACCAGTGAATGAACAGTTAAGGCATTTACAGAATTTGGATAATCTTTATAAATTAATTATGTTATATTAAAATATGATCTTAGTTTATACATACATCTTATTTAATCACGATTAGAATTACGGTTAAAGAATTCACTTACGTTTAATCTTGAATTGAAAGGGAATATAACTATTTAATTCTGCATAAAACCCCAATAAATGAACAGGCAATACCAGTAAATGAATACCATTGTTCCAATAAATGAACTAAGAAAGTAAATGGTAAAATTTATTAGAACAATTGAAAAAATTGAAAATATAATACGAATAAAGGACATTTTGCGTGTAAATGTAAATAGAAAACTAAGGAATCGCCTTAAAAGACGACTACTTAAAGACGAAAATGTGCTCAAACGCGTATTCACACTAGTTTTCAATGAATGAACATATTGTTCATTTACTGGGAATACTACGCGACCCAGTGAATGAACAATACTTTTGCCGGTTTTTGCGATGATAATTTGTATTTTCAGGTTATGTTAGCAGTTATTATAACGAGAAATATAACAGTGTATTAAAATTATCAAAAATTATGAGGCGACCAAATCTAGTACTCTTATTATACACTGCTGTTACTTACATGCTCGCTTATTAACTCTTAGGGAACACCTTGGTTAGCTAAAACAGTTGTCAACAAAATGCTCTTGTCTTCAATCGGTGGAATGGAACTTAATACTATTTGAGACAACAATAAAACAGAGTAAGAGGGATTTATAGGAAATCCCAATAAGTTAGAGAAATGCGACAGAAGCTTAAGAATCGTATATTAGTTCAGAATTGTTCATTTACTGGTACTGTTCATTCACTGGTACTCTTACCCTATACGCTCGTCTGTTATTTTGGCGGATCATTATTTCCATTAGGCTTGTGAATATTTGGCGAAGCAGGTCAATGTCAGTGGAAAATACCTCGGTTGCTTCAAACCGACCCACCTACCTATTCTTTTAATTAATTATTCAATAAGAATATGGGTAACTGATACCGGATTGGCCTAGGTCAAAAAACTAGTTCCTCCTGCACCTGTTATTACTATGTTTTTGAAATTTGACTTCATACGCTCAGACAGTTACCTTTATGAAAGTGAATGTTTTATGCAAATTAAGTGTTGTTTACTTTTATGCAACACTGGTATTGCGTACATGTTTTTTTATACCAAACAAGAGAACACTAATTAAATGTAAAACACCACTGCACGATAATTAAAAGAATTACTCAAAAGAATACTTATTTATATGGAATATTTACAGAAAACATATTTTAAATGGAAAATTTTAGTTTACTTTTCTTCTTAATGTGAGAAGCTACTCACAATAAAATCCATATCACTTTAGCAATAAACACAACTTGGGAAAATAATATTACTTCGTTATAACTATTCAATATATTGGGTGAAATTATTGGAAATTATAAATTGTTTCCCTTCTTGATTAACACTATGTAATTGATTTTAAAATTTTAGTGGTGGACAACAACGAAGAGTTTCTTTTGCTGTTGCTCTAATGCACGACCCAGAACTTTTAATTCTGGATGAACCCACTGTGGGAGTGGATCCATTGCTGAGACAAAGCATATGGAATCATTTAGTACAAATTACGAAAGATGGAAACAAAACTGTAATTATTACGACACACTATATTGAAGAGGCTAGACAGGCTCACACGGTAAGTTATTTTTCTTGTAATAAAACTGTAAAATTAAATTAGAAGCCCCTGAATTATTAAATAAAGTTAAACACATAATAAATACTCCACAATTGTGATAATAGGGAATTGTCCAATTCCCAATTATCAGAATTGTGGAGATTTTAACTAGCACCATGGACATGAAACAACAAAACTTATAATAAATACTTATAACAATCTTTGTATTAACTTCACCTTGACTGTTAAACAGCAGTTAATATAAAATTTGTTTACTTAGCGTGTTTTTGTACAAGTTTGTGTTCAGCTTGGAAGCATAATTTTATATTAAAACATCAATAAAATAATAAAGGTCAAACCATGTCCAAACACGATAAATGGTTTAGAAAAATAAAAAAGCTAAAGCTAAATCTTGTCATAAGGACTTGAAAAAGAAAATAATTGACACCAATAAACGTTTTATATAATCGCATATTTCTTTTATCAGATTGGGCTGATGAGAAGTGGAAAACTATTAGCTGAAGAATCTCCACATGTTCTTCTTTCAATTTATAACTGCCAATCTTTGGAGGAAGTATTCTTAAAGCTCTCTAGGAAGCAAGGACAAGCAAATGGTTCCAATGAAGCTAACATTAGCAATAATATTAGTTTAGCTACGATTAATTGGGGTAAAAAAGATTCAGTTTATGTCACGGAGGAAAGCGGGGTTGTTGGGTTAAATTTCCACCAGAGCAAAGAAGTGCTTATTACTGATGCCAATGGACATGTAGATGTAGCCGTAAGTACCCCAGCTTTTTGTCAAATTCATTATTTTATTCTGTTCGTTCTTTTCTTACTTTAGTTAAATGGAAAGGCTACAACAAAGTCACAAATGTCGCAAGTATGCGATGACTGTACGGATTGTTCCCAGTGGACTACAATGGGAAAAATGAGGGCACTTTTGCAGAAAAACTTCTTAAGGATGTGGCGAAATGTGGGAGTAATGCTGTTTATATTTGCTCTTCCTGTTATGCAAGTTATTCTCTTCTGCATGGCCATAGGTCGAGACCCTACGGGTCTAAATTTAGCAATCGTGAACCATGAAGTCAACTACACCAATTTAACATATCAAAATTGTACTTATGAACCGGGATGTAAATTTTCGAGACTTAGCTGTCGATATCTGCACTTGTTACGAAATAATACAATAATAAAAAATTATTATCCTGATCCGGATAGTGCTATAGAGGCTGTTAAAACGGGACATGCCTGGGGTGCCTTATATTTTACAGAAAACTTTACAGATGCTTTAGTAGCAAGAATGGCGCTTGGAAAGGATTCTGATGAAGAAACTTTGGACCAAAGTGAAATACGAGTTTGGCTCGACATGTCAAGTGCGTTTAACTTTATATGGTTTGATGTACTGTATAACATTCACTTCTTCTTATAGATCAACAGATAGGGATAATCTTACAGAGAGATTTGCAGTTGAGTTATCAAGATTTTGCAAAGGATTTATTAGAAGCTTGCGATACAAATCCGAAAATAGCAGAAATTCCGATCACATTCAAAAAACCAATTTATGGTTCAAGTGAGCCTTCATTTACGGATTTTGTTGCACCTGGAGTCATATTAACGTGAGTGATAAATAAACATATTTAAATATAATATTAATAAAAGCTTTAATCTTTTAGAATTGTATTTTTCTTGGCGGTTGCGCTTACTTCGTCTGCATTGATTATCGAACGAATGGAAGGTCTGTTGGATCGATCATGGGTAGCAGGTAACTTATTTTTAAATATTATTTTCCTATATTCTAAATAAAATTAAAATATCCCTTTAATATAACAAAAAATAATTAAAAATAAATCACGAATTGTAGGGGTGACACCGGCTGAAATCCTCTTCTCACACGTGATGACACAGTTTGTAGTCATGTGTGGACAAACAGCACTTGTCTTGATATTTATGATACTGGTGTTTGGTGTACAATGCAAAGGTGACATAGGATGGGTGATAACACTTACAATCCTCCAAGGGTTGTGTGGTATGTGCTTCGGATTCGTGATATCGGCAGTTTGTGAACTGGAAAGAAATGCCATTCAATTGGCTCTGGGTAGTTTCTATCCCACTCTACTTCTCAGTGGAGTGATTTGGCCTATAGAAGGTATGCCCGGCATTTTAAGGTACATAGCCACCTTCTTGCCTTTGACATTGGCTACAACATCACTGAGGTCAATGTTGACCAGGGGTTGGAGCATAGCTGAAGCTGATGTATATTTGGGCTTTATTTCCACCATCATCTGGATTGTGGCATTCTTGACAATAAGTTTGCTCGTCTTGAAATTCAAGAGAGGGTGATCTATGTCGTGGTAGATGTAAATATTCGGTTACGAACTATAGTTGTGCAATCATTACTACTTTTATCAATAGGAATTTTTTTACTGTGCGTCTTTACGGTTTTTATAAAGTAAGTTCATGTAGATAGTACTTTTCCAATAAGTGTCGCGCGCTTTCACAAGTAGACCAATTACAAAATATTAACGAAAATTTTAGCAAGTATCTGTAAATGTAAATAATACAAATTTTGGTTCTCACATGCAATAAAATCTTATCACGACATTTGGCGAACACAAAATAATAAATTCACAATTGAAGTAATACATATGCAACTAGTATGGGTAGGCATATTCCGGTACTATGTATGGTAAAGTTTGAAAAATAGCTTGCCGTTCTAAATAGTTTTGTACCTACCACATTCAATCAAATTAACTTTATATTTAAGTAAATAAGTTGCTATATATTTTTATAGTTTGATTTGTTTTTATTTATTAGACTATATTAATAATTATTATGAGTGCTCAATAACTTGTAACTAGAAACCTGGTATTGTGATGTATATTGTTATTTTTCATTTATAAATAAACTTTTTGTCCCAGTGTTGTTGTAATTTTCAATCGATAAAATAATAAAATGCAAAATTTTACATAAAAATATTTCTTATGGTAGATGTCTGATATGCTCCAATTATTTGGTTGTCTGATAATAGCTTAAAGGTGTTCCTAAACACATACAAAATATGGTCTTCGTTTTTTAAAAATAATACTAGAAATGATATTTGGACAGGTTTAAAGATACGCACCCTGTATGTCATTAAACATAGAATCACAGTTTATTTTACAAAACAAAGAAGACCTAGTTAAATATAATTATGTAAGAGCATATAAACATTAGGCAGTGTATAAAAAGTTTCAGTTCATGTCAATTATGAAAGGACATTTACAATATAGTAGTGCACTAAGTAAAAAAATGGATTTCTGTACATATATTTATATAAAAAAAAGTAAAACAAAAATTAATAAATGTGATATGCGATGTTTATTTTTATACAACAACGGTGTCCGTCAAATATTGCAAACTGGAGCCGATGATAATTAGATACAAGAAATCCATATTTTTTAAATATTATTTTAGCGATGAACGTCAATGGAAAATTTCACATATTTACATCACGATGATTCATGCAATAACACGAGTTAGAAATTTGTTATGTTTGATAAAATACTACAAGGACTGCAGTTTTCAGTTTTATACAGACATATAAACATCATTTGCTGTTTACAGTAA
Organism: Agrilus mali; assembly: GCA_029378335.1. Classification (NCBI taxonomy): domain Eukaryota; kingdom Metazoa; phylum Arthropoda; class Insecta; order Coleoptera; family Buprestidae; genus Agrilus; species Agrilus mali. The sequence continues at coordinate 21,426,444 of CM055658.1, read as the reverse complement.
TTTACGTTAATTTTACTGGAATAACTTTCGTTAAATTTTACTAATTAAAGCATTTTAATAATAAACTGCTATGAAATTTCCTAATAATTTGCTATCAACATACCTCGTACTGGTATTAAATAGCCACTCCGGTAACACTTCAATAACCAGGACCGTTAAATGAGAAAAGTATTTTATTCGAAGTTGTTGCATTTTATTCGTAATATCACAGTTCAATAAAAAAACTTTCAGAAAACTTAAATAAATTGAAAACACTACTAAATTAATAAATACCACTCTAATGAAAGGTAATTTATTGCTGAATAAAATGCAACCTTTTAAAATTGAATTTGTTATGAAAAAGGTATCATATGAAATAAAGTTTGAAATTTCATTCATATGAGTAATTTATAGAAATATTTATCAAACATTTAAATGAAATTAAATTCAAATTCGTTAGTTACCAAAAACGAATAGACGGCGTAGAGTTTGCTTGCACATCAGTACTTACTAATAAAAAATTATTAACGTAACAGTCTTATAAGCGCTTTTATACAATTAAATAAATAAAGAACACAAAAGTGCTCACAAACATTTATCTATACAGGAAACGTACTGTTATTATCGTTATAGTACCATGAGCAAAGTGCAAATGTACTTATACAATTCACTTTCCTTTAAAATTGAAATTGGAATTGGACAAGTAAAATGCGGAAAATTCTCTCAAGTGATTATTAAATATAAAATTATCCTAAAAAATTTGTTAAATTCCTAAAACTTACTGCGCCCTCAAACGAATGAAGAGAAACCGGGCAAGGGGGCACGAGATCTGGCCATGTTATTCATCACAATTTGTCCACCGTTCAAACTCACTACAGCACTACCTTCAGGCTCAGAATCTGTATAACTTGAATAATTTCGAACAGGCTTTTGCCTTTTCCATGATTGTCGTAACGAATCGTTTACATTCGCGTAATGATTTACGAAAGAATGAGGATCACTTCGAACACTTTCATTTTCACTTTCAGATCCCTAAAAAAAAAAACAGTTCGTATGCAAAAATGTCTTAATTAATAACTTATTTTAACATATTCAAAATAATGAATAGAACTTACTTGTGATTCTGATGAACTAATTTCTGATGGTTTTTCCGTTAAACTACTATCATCCGGATTTTCATCATATCCTTTGAGACTTTCTTCATCAGAATGATAAGCCACTGATGCAGGGGATGGTCTTGGAGGTGATTTACCTAAAACAGCTGGAGGAGGTGGATGATGAGGCGGTTTTCTAGATAAGGTGCTTCTTTTACTAATATTTCCTATTGAATTAACGTTGTTCCCATGTCTTGCCCTATAAAGTTCCATAGCAACTTCATGGCGCTCTTCTGGATCCATAGCAAGTGACTCTTCTAATGTTTTTTGAGCTTCTTCTGCAATTATAAAAGGGTACTTAGTAATTGTTATTCTGTATCAGACTTTTTACTTACGTTTATATTTATAACTTTTGCTCTTGACGCATAAAACTGCAATGACCATTATGACGATAATGACTGATAATGCTGCTAATGCAACCATAAACCATGTTTGGCGATAAAACGGCTTTTGCTGATGATAACCATACTCCAAATATAATTTTGAAGGAGTAACAACGGACTCTTCAGGATAAGCCGGATAACTTATACCAAATTTGTTGTAGGGTATCACTCTAAAATTGTAGGAAGTAGAAGGAAGTAGACTTCGATATGAAATTGTAAACTCTTGAAGGTCACCATTGGTTGTTTTAGCGACGATTTGCCAACGAGTATCATCTAAAGAATAATTACAAAAAGTCAAACTATTAATAACCCAAGATATAGTATTAAAAGATTAACTCACCGTTCCGTCTTGATTCTATGTAATATCCCAATAAAGGGCCTTTTCCTGTAGGCCCGTTTATCCAGTGAAGTTCAATACTAGATAAAGTTCTAACAAGAGTTAATTCTCGTGGCGACGCTGGAGAACCTTCCTGGGGACCAGTGGTAACATTACTGCTAACGGGAGGGCCATAATCTAATGTTTGAGCTTTCACAGTAAAAGTATAAGTAACTTCTTCTTCCAATGATTGCACATTCAACCAAGTTGTTGTAACTTTTTGTTTCACCTGTTTACTAAATCCTATAAACAAAATAACTCAATAAACCTAAACGTTTTTTAAAATCATCAAGTACTAACTCTCATTCTGTTCTGTAGTTTCGTAGGTAACGATGTATCCAATAATGTCCCCGTTTCTTTTCTTTGGTGGATCCCACTGAACTTTCAAACTGTTCATTGTAATATCAGTAAAACGTAAATTTATAGGCGCGCTTGGCAGTCCTTGCAAAGTCTTTACAGTGATTGGCTGTGACCTAGGACCATCACCAGCTGGATTGAATGCCAGAATTTGAATTTGATACTCTGTATATTTATCCAAAAATACCAAACTATGAGAAGTATAGGAAGCTGGAACGACTTCTATTTCTTCCTCAATTTTTTTACCTGGATCAATTTCTTGAGGTGAATTAAGCACTAAATAGAAAATCTAAAACAATAATTTAAATGTTATAGGCATGAATGTATACACAAAGAGACTTATGTTACCTTATAGCCGAGTAATTCCCCATTTTGCATATGCTGTTGGGGTGGTTTCCATCTCAATCTAACTTCTGTAGATGATACAGCTTCCCCTTCCAAACCTCGGGGTTCTCCAGTTGGAACTGCTTCACCAACGTAAACGGTCACAGGTGGACTAGCGGGACCTTCTCCCTGAGAGTTAAATGGAACAACCACAATTTCATAATTCCTATCTTGCATGAGATTGTTTAAAACTAACCGATTCGCCTATAAAAGAAAAAAGTTTACCTTAATCATGTCATCATAAAAATTAGTTTCTCTTACTTTAATTCCCGAAATTTCTTCCTTAGGTGTAGCTTGTAACGCTGTTGGGAAATCAGAAACTGGTTGAAAAATTACACGGTAACCTCCTGTTATATCTCCGCTCCAGAATTGTTCATCAATGGGTTCCCAGTATACTTCAACACTGGTGGTGGTGATTGGAACAACTTTGAGTCCACTGACTCCTTTTGTGGGCGCTAAATAAAATAATATATAATTAACCAAAAGCAGGACATAGATTAATAAAATGTTACCTGCTGGGAAAGTACGAACTTCGATAGATTCCGCACTAAATCTACTGGGTCCAATATCATTTCTTGCTTGAATTCGAAATTTATAAGAAGTAAACGGTTTCAAATTTGTAACGGTGTAAGAAGTGACTTGAGGGTCTACGCGTTCAGGAACTGTTTGCCATGGTCCTTGGTTTTCCATTTTTTGAACAGTATAATACCTAAATTTTTATTAATAAAAATTCACTTTTTTTTTAAATAATGAATTACCTTAAAGGAGCAAAACCATCTCGACCTGGTGTCCAGCTAAATGTAATTTGTCTACTCTGTATTTGACTTCTACTTATTTGGGGCATTGATGGAGGCTGTGGAGGCTCTCTATTATTTGTTGTAAAAACAAGTACCTTTGCAGTATTTCCCCACCCTAATTTAGTTTGAGCAGTGACAGAGAACAAATAAAACTTTTCTGGTAAAAGTTGCGTGGCCCTAAACGTTCTGTCAGAAGGAGAAAATTCTTTAGAATATCTTTTAGAATTAATACTGGTGTCGTTTAATTGATAGACAACTCTGTAAGCCAAAATATTTCCATTTGGTTCTTCTGGCACATCCCAAATAATTCTTGCTGAGGAAAAGGAAACGTCAGGAAATGAAACATTAGAAGGAGCACCAGGAGCTACAAAATAAATAATTGGTAAGAAATTCATTAAGGTATCTTAAAATTAGACTTACTATCTTCGAAAGTCTGCACACTAACAGGTGGACTACTTGGAATTCCGTCGCCTAATCTGGTATATGCCAAAACTTGAATATGATAAATAACATATTTTCTTAATTCTGTTAATGTTGTTGTGAACGACGAATTACTAGAAATTATTTTACATTGTGGAACTGTTCTTTGAGTTAAAGTTCCAGAACCATAGCAAACTTTGTATCCTTCAATTAGGCCGTTTTGATGCTCTTTTGGAACCTCTCCCCACCTTACAACTATGGTTGTTGAAGAAGTAGCATTTGCTTCAACGCTCAGAGGACCAAATGAAGGCACTAAAAAAATTAAATTAAAGTAAAGGAAATTAATAAAAAAAAACATTTGTATTATGGCTCAAATATTTTAATGTGGTAACAACCTGCTTCCCTAGTTCTCTCAAGTGCTCTTGGACTTTCTGCAGAACTTCCCACATCATTATACGCGACCATAAAAATTTCGTAAAGAGCGTATTCTTCTAATCCAGAAATAATGTGAGAATTAGCAGTAGGATCATCAATGGTTTCAGTTCGACTATGCCCTGTACCAACTTCTACATATGAAATTTTGTAACCACGAGGAGTACCAAACCATTCTATTTGTTGAAGAGGCTAAAATTATAAATATTACTTTACTGTTATTATAAAAAAAGGCTACTTACGATCCATCTGACTCGTAACTCTGTAGCACTCATTGCTCTGACTGTGACATTTTTCGGGGGATCTGAAGGAGCTGCTTGGATTGTTTGAAATTCTTTACTTGGTTCTGATGGCTGTGATGCGCCCACAACATTATTAGCAACCAATCTTAATCTGTAAGTGGTAAACGGCACCAAGTTTCTCACTGTAATAGTTGTAGCATCGGGATCGGACACTTCGTAAACCACAAACCACGTTGAATTTCTTGCAGTTTGTGCTTGTACTGTCCACTTTGAAATGGATGAGTTACCATCAAAACCTGGTGTAAACTGCAGAACGACTGAAAACGCTTTAATATTACTAAGAGCTAACTGAGAAGGTGGATGAGGAAGAACTGGTTCAACTCCTGATTGAATGATAGCAACTTTAGGTGGTCCTGCTCCTTTTGACGTCCAAGCAGTTACTTCGAATCTATAATGTGTCGTAGCATGCAAGTCATTCACTTTAATACTTAAGGTATCAGAAGTTAAGTTTTGAACTTTACGAGTTGAAGGTTTATCTTTTATTTCGTAAACAACCTGATATCCTGTCAGTATGCCATTTATTTGCTTAGGGGGGAACCAGAGAACTTTAACGCTTCGATCGCTTATTTCGTCAAACTGGAGATTAGAAATTTCTTCCGGGACATCTTCGCTAGTTTTTACATGTACGAATTCGCTTATTTCGCCATCTCCAGGATTAGTAAAACATAGAACCGTTATGTTGTAATCGGTAAATTTTTCAAGTCCATCCATAATAGCACTTTGTTTTGCAAGAGGATCGAGTAAATTTGGGTGAACAGTCATTCTTTTATATTCTACATTTTCTTCCCTTTCATTATCGTATTTCCAAGCCTGCAGTTTATATCCTTGATTGATTCCATTAATTTTTTGAGGATCTGGAGGGATCCAAACAACTTCTATTGTTGTTGAATTCAGTGCCTCTACTTTTTCAACAATTGGTGGAGCTTCAGGTACACCTTCTTTAGTCTTTATTTTAGCACCTTCAGTATAAACACCTACTCCTTTATTATTGTAAGCGGCTATTTGAACTATGTAATCTTTCCAAGTAATCAAATCAGTTATTAAATAATTTCTCTGAGCCTACAAATATACTCTCATAAAAACCTAACAAGCGTTTATTATTTAATCAAAACAAACCTCGTTTGTTATATTCCTGTAATACCAAGGACTTTCATTGTAGCCAAAGAGGCGATATCTAATAATATAACCCAATATTTGCCCATTACGATGTTCTTCCAAAGGAGGCTGCCACTGGGTGATAATTTCTGAACAACTCCTAGAAGATCCCACAAAACCCACAGGCGGTCCAGAAGGAGCTGTATTACAATAATTTGTGATAAATATTTAACAATAACTTAAGTTTTATTCACATTCATTAGCACAAAGTAGCACATGCGCTTTAATAAAAATAGATTAAGGTAGGAGGACATAGAAAAAGTGATTTGCAAACCATTTCAAAAATAAAAAAGAACAAAATAAATGATTCAAAGAATTTCTCATAATGCAAATGCAAAGGAAACAATTAAAATAATAATATGTGATAAGTTTGCATGACACATTCCATTTAAAAACTTATTAAAAATGAATTAAGTGTTTATTTTGCCCACCTGTAAATAGAAATTCACGTGATATTCCTGACAACAAGAAAAATTTAAAAAAACAAGTACTGCTCAGAGTTGTAGTATTTTATAACAAGTAGAGGTGTATTTCTTTATTGCATACGTTTTATTTTTATATGAAAAAAGGTAAGACGAAAAATACAATTCCTGACGCCAAATGAGTTGAAATAACCCAAGACCTAACCCTTATGAACAACAAAATGAGTAAAAATAAACAAAATAACTAAAATATGCTGATTATTGCAAACAATAAGCTTCTTGCAATAAAAATTAACAAAGAGCTTTTTAGAAATATCAGTCATGTTTAATTTTACCATCTTACACCGCTACTTTCAAATAAAAACAGAAACAACAATAATAACATACCTTCCTGTGGAAGCATGACTTGATTGCTAGGATCAGATGGACTTCCCTCTCCAACACTGTTAACAGCCGACACTCTAAATTGATACGCTGCAGCGGCTTTTAAATTTGTCAGCAAAACCCATCGTTGCTCTGCGGAAACGTTGCTTAATTCCGTAACCCAATTAAGAAGTGGATCAGGTATGGGACCTGGAATTGGAGGAACTACTGGAGCAAATAAAATCTGTAGTTTAAGAAATGCCGATAAAATAACAAAGAAAGACATTCGGGGATTTGCAAAAATGAGCATGCATCATCAGAAATTTTAATTAATTATAAATTACTTACTTACGTTATTGTTTTCGTACATTTTAAATAAACCTTGTAAACAGAAAAAAATAACAAATATAAAAAGAACTATAAAGGACACTAATGTGTAGCCTACGAGTTTAGCAATCAGAAAAATAAATTCAAAATGTGCACGTAAAAAGGCCCACAAATTATATTGACTGTCACGGAGCACCTAGACGTGATTTTTACTACATAGAGTGATAATAAATGTAAAAAAAAAATTTCTTCAATAAGTCCATCATCTTCTTTTTAAATTTATTCTGATAATATAGATGGAGAAAGACCGAAGAGTGGCGAGTCCAGGTGGAAAGAATCCACGTATCACGAAGCCTGCCGAATAAAGTGTTTAATGCCTTATAGGGCACATAAATAAAAAAATATAACCATTATGAAAATAAAATAATGTCTAAACATATGTTGAATTTTTTATTGTCAAACAGTGTTATATCTTTCTGGGTGTATATAAAAAATAACTACAAAAAACTATCAATACGAAGCACAAAATAATTTTTCAAAACCTACTAACAATTATTTACTGCAAACTACAACACGTAAAACAAGACACAATTAATCTACTATATAAACAAACAAAGAGCATTAGCACAACTACTACACTTACCCCAACTGGATCAGACTCAAGATAGCAAAAATATCTTCAAAATCGTAAAAAACAATAAACAATATTCATCTCAAATTAAAATTCTCCTTTTTTTCAATTATGCTCGATAGCGAAGGTATTAAAAAATATTAATAACATATTTTGCATGCTCATGCAAATATCATCTTTCCTCTGTGTATGAACATTAAGTACATGTTTAAATATATAAAGATGTACAACGATCCCCTACCAATTTTTTATCGTTAATTTTATACTAAGAATGATAAATAGGATGATTGTTCAATTCAAAGATAATTTGTTACGATAAAATATTTACAGAGCTAAAAAATAAAATTTATTTAAGCGAAGGTTTTAAAAAATGTGAAGTTGTAGAGTAAAAGCAAATCTAGGTATTAGATAAATAAACTGTAAAGAGGAAAGAATGTAAAAATGGACGCTGTTAAGTATACAAAAATGCGTATATAAATTATTTGAAGTTTTCTTTTCATTAAGAATTTCTTGAATTGCGATACATTACGGCGTTTTCTTAGTATAAAACATTATATATTTTGCTACAAACCGATTTCCCAACATATACTAAATATACAGAACAAAGATGACCCCCCAGCAATAAACAAAAACTATAAGCATTACTTACCCAATTCTGGAACTTCTCTTTTTTGTACGATATACTTTAAAATGGGACTGTTTCCATCAAAACCAGGTGTCCAGCTTACATTTACAGCACGTTGGGTTGGTGTGTCTAGTTTTGAAGCTTTCACATTGATAGGAGCAAATGGAAGTTCTATCACACTCAATTTTGCAGTTCTGGTCTCGTTTCCACCTGGTGACTTAACCGAACACGTATACTGTCCAACATCTGACGCTCGTACCGCTTGAATTTCCAAAGTTCCATCATCCAGGACGTTTATTCGGGAACTTGCAAGTGGATTTATTAACCTAGGAAAATTCAATAAGAATATTTCGAAACAGACTCGACTATATTAGACTTACTGTTTATCACGAAACCAATCAAGTTGGTATGGAACTGTAGGATCTGAAGATACTTTGCATTGTAAAGTTGCTGTGTGACCAAGAAGAACTCTTGTGTCTACCGGAGGCTGCACAATTTGCGTTCTTACTGAAATGATTAAGGAATGACAATTGTATCGTAAAAACAAATATACTTTTTTTGTAAAGGCAAAAGATTAAAATTTCTGGACGGAAAACCGTGAACATTTAACAAATATTAAGTTGCATGGAATATTTAAAAAAAACCTTTTGGATGGAAGACTTCAAGACATTAAATAAGAATTTCATGTTATAATTTATCTATTTAAGATTCAGTATTGTAAATAAAAATGTACAATAAAACCTAAATAATAATTTTGTTGAAGCATGTAAGCTGATTTCACTGATGTGTAACTTACCCATGACCGCCATATATGCGGAACCTTTAACAGTTCCGGCTTCGTTGGCTCTGACGCAAGTGTACCACCCCAAATCAGATTCTCGAACAGCTGCTATTAGTAAATCTCCAGTTTCAAGTATTTGAATTCGACTATTTAGTTCTATTTCATTTTCGTCTAAAATAAAATTAGTAGCGTTGCAACACAACATATTACACTTGCTATTAGTGGACACTGACACGATAAGAATTAAACTTAATACTATGTACGTTCTGATAAATCATTTTCTAATTTAAAAATAAGATAAAAAAGATATCCAGCTTAAAAATTATTTTTTTGAACATTAGAAGCACGGGCAAACTATGAAGTTATCAGAAATGACATCATCAACAATATTGTATGAAAAGTAATGGGAAGATTAAATTCTGTAATTTCAAATTAGTATATGTATAATCAAAAATAAAATCACTATTATAATGATGCAAGCTATATCAGGACTCGTGCTATGGTTAAATAAATACTTGTTATTACTTGTTGATGCAGCACTCAAAAATAAACATATATGTACATATTTTTTTAAATAATTTGTACTTACTATTATAAATCCATGTAACATTTGGCGTGGGTGCTCCAACAACTCTGCACACTATTGTGGCATCCTTTCCATCTAAAACTGTTAAGTTTTGTGGGACTTGTTCCATTATCGGTTCGGAAGCTGAGGAATAATTTTTGGAATTAAAATTAATCCAAGGCAATTTAGTTATATTAACGATCTTTTCTGGCAATTTTCCATGCAGCAAAAACTTGCAAACTTTTAAACACAATACCTCAATAGTAGAAACTGTTATACGGTAAACAAAATTAGGTTGCATACAACAAACCAAATTTAAGAACTGTGCAAACACAAGTAATAAATCTGAATCGTTAGTTCAGACAGTTAAAGTTAATTATATAATACTAAAGCACGCACATTCAATGTTTTAGTTCAACAACGAATTAAAATAAAAAGTGCAGAAAATATAAAAATCAAATATGCAAAACTAGCGACTGCTCTTTTGGACCAGAGAAGTGTTTTCTTCTATTTTATTCTTTATAAAAATATTTTTTGCACTTCTCTGGTGAGAAACGAGTTATAAATTATTTATTTTTTGTTTTACTTCTACAAGTGCGATGTCAAGCATTGCAAACAGTTCTTACTAGTAATTAAATTCTTTTTGTTTCGTCGGCTGCTTCTTAATCGTGTGTTTTTGGTTGATAAACTTCTTCGTTTCCTTATTTGTTCTGCTATTTCAAATATTACAAACGATGTTAAATAATAACAATATAATGTACTGTTGAAGAAATTGCAATTCGTTTAAATGTAAATAAGAAACTTACTTTTCACTTTTAGCCAAGTAGACATTGAACTTTCACCTGCGTCGTTATAAGCAAAACATTGGAACATTCCCGAATCCCCTATCATTAATCTTTTTATAACAAGGGAGTTGTCTTCCTCAATTATGTATCTGTAACGATAGATACATATTATTTATTAAAGAGTTGAAAAGGTAATTTTAAATACAGCTTTTAAACCAAAATTTTCAGTTTTGTTAAAATTTTGGGGAACTGACTATTCTAAACATATCGAATATGATTTTGGCCCTAGGTCACACGAAAAAAATTAATTATACGAAAATTGTTTTGAATAAAAGTTATATCTTTACGAAAACTATTCAGTGGCCATAGTTCTAATTCTAATAGTTGAATGGCGAAATAAATTAAAGTGAATTAAATAGATAATGAATTTTGGAAATTGTTCAACGTTCTGATGAGGTAATAAATGAAATGTATGCTGTTCTTTAAATAAAAATGTATTCGAAACAACGCAATTAATCCGGAGGTCACCTACCTTTTATCTTGTAATTCCTTAGTGATGTTGTTCGCATTTTTGAACCACTTGACTTTAGGAGGCGGAATCCCAACAACGTCGCAGGGTAAACTAATTTGTGACCCGTAATCTCCTAATGTTTCTGTACGCGTATTACTAACGAATTTCGGCTTTTCTAGGACAACAACATTGGCAGCAGCTGTTACCGTTGGAAAACCACCACTTCGCAAATTGACCTGACATTCGTAAAGGCCTAAAGCAAAACAAAGAAAACCACTTTAATTGCACCAATTACCAAAAAAAAGAAAACCAATTTACAAATGTTTAAGAACATTTAATTTTTTACAGCCCTTGAAGAGTGAATTAATTGTGAAAACAATGGTAATTAATAGAACAAAATAAAAGCATTCATTAATAATAATTCAGAAATCAATAGCTCACCTTTATGACTTAAATTTGCCGAAACCAAAGTTAAACTTCTGTTCCACAGGTCATTTAAGGTGTACGATATTCCACTATTTTCTATAAGTATTCCATCCTTGAACCACAATGTTTCGATGGCATGAAGAGGTCGAGCGTTAGCTATGCAATCGAGGGTTGTTTGCCCTGCTCCTTTCACTATTTCAACGTCTTGTGGTTTAATTATTATTTCAGGAGCTACTTCCGCAAATGTATCCGAATCTTTTTCTTCTACTTTTAATCGAATGAAAGCACTATTTTCTTCTTTGCCCTCCTGAGTATTAATAGCTCGAGCCCTAACAATAAATAATCAGGAAATAGTAAAGCTGTTATTGTAAGTATTTTGAAACTGCAAGGGTTGTTTCGTATTCATCAAAATATTTTTCAAATTAAGAAACAAAAAAGCAAAATTTAAACAAAGCGAAGAAAGTTTTCGTCTGAACAATTAAATTCCATAATATATGTTATTTATTCATGTTGAATTGAAATACAAAAGTGCAAAGGTAAATAAATATATGTATGTGGTTTAAGGTTTCGTTGGTCAAAGTTCATTAGGTTTCTGGTTTTACTAATCGTAAGTGCAAACACTTGTTCGAATGCAATTAGTATAGATAAATATACGAGAAATTTACATAAACACAAATAGATAATTGTCTATTTGCTCTATCTGTTTGCAAATGAAAATAGCAACAACTTGTAGTTTATGTATTTGTTATCTGTGGAATTATAAAGTGTCATTGAAACGTACCTGTAAACCCCTGTGTCGGTTGGGTCAGTTGACAAAATAATTAATTGATTAGTTTTAGATTTGGCATATTTTTGCGCATATGGCACAGGTCCCTTATCAGTTTGCCAGGTAACATCTGGTTCGGGAGAAGATTCAATTGGAGGTAAATCTAATATTGCAGCTTGTCCAGCATCGACTGTCACGTATGTTTCCGTTTGGATTTCGAACACTCCCATATCTAGTTTTTGAATAAAAACGGCATGAGTGACATATAAAAGCCTTGTCTCTTGTAGTTATGTATTCTGTATTTGGGATAAACCATGCTTTTGTAATGAAAAATTGGCGGATGCACCAGAGTTGTCGATTTTATGACAGAGAATTGGGTATTTTTTTATTATTTAGTTACTAAAAATTGTCCAAACCTAAATTTTAATTTAAATGCAGAAGATTTTAATATTTCTAGAAGAAAGAGGATGATCAAATGAAGAGAAGAAATGCATTATAAAATTTAAATAAGGCTATTAAAGCAAGTAGGGATCGTTCGTATAGAAGCTTCAAATCAAAAAGGAAAACAGAAGAGAGATAAGGTTCTTAATGAAAGAATTAAATGTTATGCTAAGGTAACTACGAAGTACCATAAGTCACCCTGAAGGAAAAGAGAAACAAAAATATAGAAAATATTAAAAACTTACTATATAGGTACTGTACAGTAAAAATTCAGAATGTATGTAATTAATTGTACAACTTAAAATACTTTTAATTTTTTTTATGAATATCCTAGTTTATAAATCATTGAAATACTCAATTTATCGTGAACCGTACCACAAGAAATAATAGTACAATTGTACCATTAAACTTTATTGTCCTGTAACATTTTATCAAGAGTTGTCCCTGAGGTGTAGGCTTACCTATTGTATCTGTACAGGCATGATACGTTTTGTACCCATATCAATGGGAATGTGGGCGAGGTTGATAAACTATACAACAATAAAATTAATTATTTATCAGACTTACATGCGATGGTGACCCTTATTTCTTCGCTAACAATTGAGCCAACTTTATTCGACGCGATGCACCTGTAGCTGCCTTCATCTTCGTGTTTTGCCGACAAAATTCGGTAAAAGGATTCAGTCGAAAGGTCGGTCAGTAGCTCACCATCCTTTAACCACCTGTACTGAGGCTGGGGATATCCTGAAACAAACAGGGTAATTCATTGCAATTAATTAACAATCAATAAAGACATTAAAAATGCATTAATTTTGAGCTTTTTAACGAACTTAAATCTCCCCTACTAGATTGTGTGATAAGTAAATAAAAAAGTTAAACGCCCTGTATAATGTGGACTTCTGCTAATTAATGAAACAATGACTTGCGGGATCTACAAAAAGAAATTGCTGACTGCATTTAAATTGCTTCAAATTCCTTTCACGCTATTGGTCACGTTTAATTTTTTAACATTTTTGCCAACAACAGAATTTTCTATACATGTAGGAAAACGTTTCCAACAGATTAAACGTTATCCTGCTAATGACTGCTGAATGAGACGAACGAAACAGCAACAAAAAAAAATTAAATCTGGATTTAAAATTGTGTTTAATTTGCAATTACCATTCGAAGAGATAAGTAAGCGCTTAATGGTTTGAAAATTAAACGATCGGTTTTTCCTATCAGCTATTACAACTTCAAACCATCAATCAACTCTTACCGCAATCGTGTGCAAATAACAGACTATTTCAATTAAAAATTGCACCCGTGAAAAAAATCATTTTTAATCCAAACGTTCGGGCTTTTATATTTATGCAGGTCAAATTGAATACAAAATGCATCCATATTTTGTAATCACTAAATAAATGAAACGTGTATAGATAATAATTTCAAAGAATGAAAAATACCAGTTACACAAAATCCAATTTCTTTTTAATTGATTCTACAAAAATTGTATACAAAAATACGTAATCAAAGAGAGAACAATGTCAAAATTATTTAATCCTGGATTTAATTCAATGCTCGCCCCTAAATACAATAAAATATCAGTCATTCGTTGGCTTAATATCACATTCATAAACAAAAAATTAATTAAAAAACTATTCGTTACCATTAAAAGAATAATTTAGCTTAGTATCTAATACCTACAAATTTATTTTATCCAAAAAAAGTATCACAAAAATTATTTCACATTAATTTTTCTATTGACATAAAATATCCAAGAAAATGTACTGTTCGAAATCGAAGATACAAATAATTTAGATTATGATAAATTAAAACAACATGAAAACTGCTTATAAAGATTCAAGGATTACACTAGTTTGCCTGCTCTAGAACAAAAATGCATTTAAAAATTAGAAAAGTTGAAGCTGTAGCAGGGTAGGTACTTACCTATTTAGATCTCATAGTTATTTATAGTTATGGAAGGTCTGTCTTAACATAATTACTTTTAAAGTTCTAATTTATATAATGTTAGTATACATACATAACAGGATTAAACGTAAAAGAGTAGACAACTTACGAGAGAACTTTCTTGAAAACTTCTTGTTCGAAGTTTGCGCGTATTTCACCTAACTAATAAGTAATAACTAAGAAAGGGAGTTTTACATAAATAATGCAGGTAATTCTAGAATTTCTAAAAGATAGAATTTACTGAGAACAATATCCGCTTCGACATCGCTGATATTAGGATCAAGAATTGACAAGCAACTTAAAAAGAAAAATGTAAACTACGCAGAACAACAAGAACTTTTTTTAATTAATATAATAAATAATAATTCTTTAAACTTTTAAACTTTCTCCAGTATATTAGATTAATGAATTAAATTTTATGAAAATAATAAGGTTCAGAACTCAGAGACCGTTTGCAACATACGCAGAAACAAACAAACTTAGGTCCTTAAAGTTGTTTGTCTGTTGTCTATAAGCATAATGTTCCTAGAAATTCCTTCTAGTTAACGTTGCAAAATATAAATTCCTTGAAGAGTAATAAATAAACTAGTGTTAAACTAACAGTGAATTTTATTCGAAAGGATTCTAACTTATACAGAGGTTCATGTTCGTTTTTATACATCACATACCGCAGGAAAAGTAATGTTTAAACAATTTGACTAAAACAATCAATTGTTTCGCTGCTAACGCTGTCACTTTTTTATGTGATAGCAACTCACGGCGGATTAAAACGCTTAGGCAGGGATTTCGTTTAGCTTTTAGATAAAGCGTGACGTTAATTTGCTATGCTACCGGTTATCGAGACAAATTTATTGATAGTTTACAAGTTGTATGTATTTTTCGTTCAAGTGACTTACTGCAACCCGTATTTCTTTGCAATCGGATTTAGTACGTTGAAGTCCTCCATTTAAATTTCACCTTTTGGTACAAACAGGTAAATTACCCTTCACGCCATTTTAAGGTTTTAAGAAACTTATTGAGTAGAGTAGAGACAGAAAAATTATAGTAGGATGAAACCCATTGGAAAAGGAAGAGAATATAACAGAAATGAAAGGAAAAATAATTTACGGGCGATCTGAGGTCGGGAAAGGGATTGGGGTGTTTTAAGGGTAAAAAACGGTTTTCCTTGATTTCCGGAAAAACTACAAGTCTTATGGAAAAAATTTAAATGGCAAAGTTGTAGGTAATAAAAAGATCTAAAACTTTTGTATTTACACTTTTTTCGCATAACCTCAAAATTTATGTAAAAAATTCAAATAACCAAGTTTTTGGTTTTTTATTGTTATCTTTTACAAAAAAAATTCACGAAATTTGGTGAAAACTTACCTATTTATGTCCCAAACACGCTGTAATTTTTGATTTGAAATATTTATTTTTTCACCTTATTTTTACTTTATATCGAAAAAGCACCCTAATTTTCAATCGAAAATTCTCACGTCAAAATATCTGCTTTTTTAAAAACCTTGGTGGGCTTTCTCTTCGTTGAAATCTCTACATTCTGATGGTGTGAAGAAAAATATACATTACTATGGTAAGTTTTCTCAGGAAATGCATAAAAACGAAGGGAATTTTATCTAAAAAGTGTGACCGGTGCTATTTTTTTCAGTAAAAAAGTTGTTTTATTAATTTCTAATTACATTTATGTCACAAAAAATCTCATAATATATAAATATACATGTAAATCGTACTATTGAATTCACATACTTTACACTGATTACGTTATTCATTATATTTTTAAAAACATTAATTTAGTTTTCTTCGTTTTTGCATTTCCTGAGAAAACTTATCATAGTAATGTTTTTTTTTCTTCACACCATCAGAAAGTAGAGATTTCAACGAGGACAAAGCCCACCAATGTTTTTAAAAAAGCAGATATTTTGACGTGAGAATTTTCGATTGAAAATAAAGGTGTTTTTTCGATTTTTGAAATTAAAGTATCTTAAAAAGTTTTAATCTCCCCAAGAAAAATGGAATACTAAAACTTGGTTTATTACTGAAAGGTCAATTACGAGGACAACAGCATAATTAGGTCATGTCTATCTATTACAAACCCTTTTTGTACTTATCTGCATCATTATTGGTTTTAATAAAGAGATTTTATTGTTTTATCGAGAATTAGTGGCTTTACAACGAAATATCGCAAAAAAATCCAATTGGACTTACTATTCATGTACCTAATTGCATTTACCAAATTAGAAGAGGCAAGATTGCATTCCGTTGATTTTATCGTTAACTATTTAGTTCAATTGCCTCCAACAGGACAAGCATCTCTAATTCAGGGTCACAATTAGGTCCAGGCGGATTCACCAAATTTGAATTTTAAATCGAAAGCAAAAATACAGTACGAGTACAAACAAAGTGGTATTTAACATGAAATACAATAAATATTAATTACCATATTGTAAACCACATATTTAATTGTCTTAATATTAATTACATAACACATTGTAAAGTATACTGCTATTTTTTGAGATTTCCACCCAAATTCCTATATTTAAGAATAAAAACAAAAAAAAGGCAAAACAAAATCAAAAATTATTTACTTCACTCCAATTTCTTTTTTTTTTAAATTTGTTTTAAAAGGGCCAGTCCATCTTCCTTACTTAACAACCTTTTACATTCCTCCTCTTTTAATATCTTTTCGTCAAATCCCCCAACACATGCATTAATATTTCTTCTCCTCTTTTACATTCCTTATCCAATACTTACATCCTCTGCTTTCATTACCTACTTTTTAAACTTAAAACCTTGCGAAAACATTTATATCCTTCTTTTGATCCAAATATTGTGGTGCGAATTCTCTTTTTCAATGTTCTCAAAGTAACTTTCTCATTTTTTCAACAAATTTTGATCTATCAATTCTTCTCAATTCCTCTCCTCTTATAATATCATTACATTTTATCTTCACTAACTGCTCTACGTTCATACCTAAACTACCCTATTCATTTAATTGCTCTTGGATTAGCCCTAGTTCCTCTAAAGCATCATCCCTTTCCAAAATCTTTTATTTACTTAATACATACTTAAAAAGTTATTACTGAGGGGTTGTTTCTTATTTACGTATTTATTTTTTTACAAAAATATTTAGTTGCCTTAACGAACTGATGTTTACTTTCAGATTCATGAATATTATCACATTTTTAAGCTAGAGCTTTCCATTTTTTTCAGTTTTTACTTATGTACTTTCAAGCCATCGCCTTTCATAAACACGATGATACGTTGTCTTGTTGCTGTATGTACATGTGCGTAAACATTGAAGCGTGAAAAGAATGAACGGATGTATGGCAGAAACGTAACATCTCATAAGTATGCGTGTTCTGGTTATTACTCGTTTTTTTTTTAAGTTGTTTCTGGATAAACTTCAAAGGGAAACAAATTATTGAGGAAGCAAGTAATGAAATACATATGCGATTATCAACAAATTGTACAGAGCTAAAGCTTGCTGATGTCTTATTAATCATTTTTATGGTTTTTATTACAAATATACCATGTTTAAAGATTTTATGGTAAAATATACACCTCTGGTGATGGTTAATATGGGGAATTATTCAATATTCTAGGTGTCTGTTTATCCATAATGGATTTTATAATATATGATATTACTGTAATTAAACTAGGTCATTATAATAAAATATGTTTATATTTATTACAAATAAATGCAGGCGTTTCAACTACAAAATCTATGAATATAATAATTTTAGTGTGGATTATTCATAATAAATTTTCCAGTTGAAATTTCTAAATATATTTATTTATAATAGTTTTTTCATAATTTAATAATTAACATCTCGATTAATGATGTGCTAAGCTTAGAATTGTTTTAATGCAACAAGAAATATTTAAAAAGAAAGATATATTTTAATTATGTAAACATATCCAGGGGTGGGGGGGTCATTAAAAATATCATATAAATGAATTATAGTAACCACCATTTCTTTATTAATTAAGTATTCATCATAGGTCGGGTAGATTAAAGTTTCCTACCCTATCTTACCAAGTAGTAGGAGTTCAAATTAAACGAAAAATATCTCACGTAATTAATGAACGTATCTTTAAACCTATCTCCACTTGGGTAACTACTTTTTTTTTACAGAAAAGAAAGATGAGTCTTGCGAAAGGGAAATCAAAACTAAAATTGAACGTATGAGATAAAAATTGTTATGATGTATACAATAAAGGCAAGATCAATGTATTTTGTGCAAGAAAGAGACCAAAATCAAAAGTATCAAGTTAATACCAATTATTGTAAAGCCCTTATAAACATTTTAGTCGAGATAAAATCTAGATCAAAGTTAAAACCAAGATCAATTGTTCGTAAGGACTATTAACTCTAGATTATCATAGCTGTGTTATTGCTGTTATTTAATAACCAAATAATCGAAAATATTTTCAATTATTACCAATAACAATTTTAGATTTTTTCTTAATATCAAAAGTCTTGATGACGATGGTATTACCTTAAGGCAGAGGTGGTCTATATATACCCCCAAGGGTCTATTTAACAAAAACGGGGGTCGATCCGAATCGGAAGTGTAAAAAAAAAATACCGGCCAAGTGCGAGTCCAACTCGCGCACCGAGGGTTCCGTACAAACCTTTATATATGTGATGTAACTAAAATTTAAGGTTTTCAGAATTTTTCCTTTATATGTGCTATAATAAAACATTGCTGTATGCCAAATTTCAAGATTCTAAATCGACTGGAATTACCCTTTAGGTTTTGATTCCCTTGCGAGTATTTGCGAGTTTGAAAATATGCGGCTTAAATTGCTGTTTCTTTTGATTGCGTTGACATAGAAGTTTGATTTTGTTACAGCTTAAAGTTATTATAGACCTGAGTATTTGATATGAATTTCAATTTAATACCTCTACGCGTTAATGAGGAAAGGTAGTAACTTTAAAATTATTAAAAATATTTTTATTATATGATGTAACTAAAAATTTACGGTTTTCGCAATTTTTCCTTTATCTGTGCTATAAGACGTTGCTTCGTACCAAATTTCAAGATTCTGAGTTCACGGGAAGTACCCTGTAGGTTTTGATTCGAAAATTTTCGGAAATTTGCGGCATAAACGGCTGTATCTTTTGATTGCGTTGATTTAGAAGTTAGATTTTTTCACAGCTCCAAGGGACAATAGACCTGAGTATTTGGTATAAATTTTAGCTTGATAGCTCCACGCGTTCCTGAGAAAAAAGTCTTGACAGACGGACGGACGGACAACGAAGTGATCCTATAAGGGTTCCGCTTTTTCCTTTTGAGGTGCGGAACACTAAAAACACTTTTTAATACGCAAATCACACTTATCTAATTGAGTATGTATAAATCGAATGCAAAAATATGTTAAAATTTTTGAAATAGCTCAGCCATTAATGCTAGCATTTCCAAGTTCCTATATGGTTGAAGCCGGTTTCAGTTACATAAATTCAATCTTAACTAAGTACAGAAATAAATTTAATGTGGAGTTTCGAGTGGATTTAAGATTAAAATTGACCTAGTTTGAACCCAATATAGCGAACCTTGCAAAAAAACACCAGGTACACCTATCTCATTTATTAAAAAGTAATAAATCTGTAGTTGCTTTACTTATTATCTCTACTTATTTATAATTACTTATTATTTAATAAATATTAAGGTATTTAAATTTCATCGTTAATACATTTTTCATAAAACTATTGTTACACAATGTAACATTAATTTAATAAATGTTTAAAATCATAAAATAATATACAACACAGTATCTAACAGAGTTTTATTTTAATTAACAAAAAATTACATTTATGGAGGTCGATGGAAATTTCGAAAAATTATATAGGGGTCAATGATCAAAAAAGTTTGGCGACCCATGGCTTATGGGAATATTAATTTCTCAAGACAATGATCCAAACCTTAAATGGGTAACAGAAACTGTACTGTCAGATAATAACGATCGTAAAAGCTTCCATTTACTAGGTATTAAATTTTGTTATTGATAATTCGTAAGTAGCACAGGTATGTGTAGGTTCGAAAACATCAATAGAGTAACGATTGGATTCTACTGATGTTAAAAACTCGCGGAATAAGATTTGTTTGTTCCAAATGTTATCCTAGATATGTAGTATCCTAGCTATGTATCCATATTGATGCATTTTATCGTATGATTAATGTACCGGTGTTTTGTACTCGACGTTTGCTTTTTTCGTTGATCGAAAAATTCTTTATTTTCATGGAGATTCAATGAACGTATATGAATTCTGAACAGACATAAAGCTTTATCGTAAATGAACGAATGGAATAACAAACTGGACCAGCGTATACCAACCATGAATAACAAATCACACAAGTTGCTTTTTTTTTAGTTTTATCTCGAAAAGTTTCGGATTGTACCTAATATACCTACATACGTAGGTATACGTGCATGCGCCAACTGGAGAAAAAATATCATTTTTTGAAGGAGTTTCATCTAGAGTTGTGTTCGTTCGCCGCAGAAAGGATTTCATATTAATTATATCCAATGGGAAAGGAGAGGGGTCGATTTCTAACCCACCCAACCCCAAGCTCAGGTTTTCTACAAGATCACTAGAGACCTATTTTCCTGATTGGTTACTGTTACAAGTGAAATTTGAAACTACCCAATAACACATTGAATTTTAAAAATAATTCTTGTTGAGTTAGGGAAAAATAACCCATATAAGATGAGCCAATTATATTTTTAATGTATGATTTTTTTAAGGT
Organism: Agrilus mali; assembly: GCA_029378335.1. Lineage (NCBI taxonomy): Eukaryota > Metazoa > Arthropoda > Insecta > Coleoptera > Buprestidae > Agrilus > Agrilus mali. Next base: position 21,405,363 of record CM055658.1, on the reverse strand, counting down.
AATTCGGTAATTCCTACAAGACCGCTATGTTACCATTTTAAATCTTTCCTATCTACAAAAATTTTATCCCCTTATGCACTGTCCAATGTCCAGTCCCTAAAATGTACCCTCAAAAAGAATTAAATAAAATTATTACACAATACTTGACATTTTTGTCACGCTTTTGTTTATCAAAAGATTATAAATTGTGTTAACTAGTACATTAATAAAATGAAAAATATCGTAATAACCTTCTGGATAAAGAAAAATTCTATTGTATGATCCAATTATTAGGACACTAGCACCATCTACAGTTCAATCAACTTGACATTTCGCATTAAAAAACCACTGCTTGTCAGGATGACAACGCGTTATATGTGGCTAAATAATTATAATACATCAATCAAGCGGTTTTCAAATGGTTGTAACTCAACTAACCAGTCGGAATACTGAAATGACAAAATGAAGGAAAAGGTCGACAGAATAACAAACTATAAAAGGAAAAAATTTAAATATAGGTAGGTACATTCGGATAATAGTATTAATTTCATTAATAATTCGTCAATTCGAGGTTATATGCATTTTCCTTTATCGTCGTATTTTCTAAAAACCAGGACAATAAATGTATTTCTAACTATTTCCAAAAAGTTGTCTTATCTAGGATTTTATCTACTACTCTTTAGTCCTACTTTTGCTTCTAATGTGCCCTTAACAAACCCATCAAGCCTCAGAAAGTACTATTATCCTACCTCGACTATTGTTTTTATTGAATTCTTTAGCAACTAGTGTTCTTCTACTTTTTCTGATACCTCCTCCTTCTGAACCTTTTTTATTTATGGTATTTTCATCATCCTCCCCTAACATCACATCTAATCACAGTGTAATGTAGTGTAGGTCTTTACCTGCTTCATTTTATTCTTATTTCTGCTTCTAATGTGGTCTTAACTATCCCATCAAGCCTCAGAGAGTCTACTAATTATCCTACCCAACTACTATTTTTATTGAATTCCTTAGCAACTCATGTTCTCCTACTTTTTCTAATACCTCTTCAGCCCTATTCTTTTTTTTTTGTTGTATAAAACCAGATCTCAAAATATGTTTGTAGATACAAAACAAACTTTTTTGAAGAATCTTTCCCCTTTGTGAACAATTTTATTAACGTCAAGACACCAGAAAAACTACGATGGTTTAATATTTATGTACAGCCAGATGACGATGATGATAAGAAGGGTTGTTGAATCCTAAAAATTTACTTATTAATATGCAACTATTAACCCATTTTCACCCTTACGTAATATATATCTTATAAAATTTTAATGTTCTGAGTGCTGGTAATATTTCACACCATTTATTTATTTATTTATTCAACAATACATTTAACTAAAATTTTGTGGGCTTTAAGGACTTTTTCTACATTATTTATTTTACCCAAGACTTGTGGTAATCGATTAAATTAATTCATTTTAATGATGGAATGCCGTAAATACGAATTCTAGTTCATATTAATAGTAATAATTATAATTAATATTAATGAGGCAAGTTGCATAGAGACGGGCCATCTGGTGCTGAAACACAATTAGTTACTTACAAGGAATTACCGTGTCGTGATAGCTTATGTGGGCTGCTTTTGGACTAATATATATAGGCGTCAAGTTAGCGCTGGATGATTTGCTACTTACGCGCAAACCCTTCGGGAATTACAGCAAATTTGCTCTGGGCCGTCGCCGACGGATATAAGTAAGTGTTTGTAAAAGTGTGTTCGAAAGTTCGTCTTCTCTACTGACCAAGTTTTATTTGCGAACGTGTGAGATGAAATGTTTCACGAGCGGAAATAAAGACAGACGAAAACGAGCGAGGGTGAATTTGGAATCTACCACGCAACTTGCATAATAGAAAACTACATCTATTTCCTAAAGTATAATGAAAAAAAAAAAAAAGTTAATGCCAAACCATCTCATAGTTATTGTATTGAATTATTTACCGATACTTTTACAGTTTGGTCTTGGACATGTATATGAAGCTACTTACTCGTTGAGCTTTTATACTCCAGTGTGTTATTAGTTTTGGTTTCGTCTTTTGGTAGAGACCAAGAGACATTAAGACTAACAATTTTACTCATGGCTACAGAACTTGAAGCTAACCTCATTTCAATTTTTATTTCTTCCCTATTTTTAGAACATACATTATTTTAGGAATCTAAGCCAAAATTGAGGAAAAGCAATTTTATTTACCTTAACCAATAACAGACATTTTTTCACCCCAACCTCACTTAACATCTCATCCAGCTCAATTTTTATGACAAATAAAGCTAAGGATCGATCCAAAAATTAATGTAAGTAATCGAAATCTTTGAACCACTCGACATGTAGGAATTTTTGTTTATGTCTGGATTTAATCAAATTTGTTATTCGAGTTTTAAATGCATTTCAAGTTCTCATTAAATCTGATAGAAGTAAAATGCTGTAAAAGCCGAATCCAAACTTTTTCATAGTTACTAAATTGCAGTTTTCATGGTTTGGTCTTGGTCATGCAAATGAAGTTTCTTTCGCTTAGGATTGTTTATATTCAAGTGTGTTGTTAGTTTTGGTAGAGACCAAAAAGAAGAATTCTACATTAAGACTAACAACTTTACTAATTTCTTCATTTTTAAAAAAGATGTTGTAGGAATCTAAACCAAAATTGGGGAAAAACAATTTTAATTGCCATATCTAATAGCCGATATTTTGCCCCCAATCCCATCCGACGTAGATCTTTGTCAAGCTCAATTTTTATAACCAGCAAATTTAAGGATCAATCAAAAAATTAATGCAATTAAAATCTTTGAATTATTCAACATGTAGGGACTTTTTTCTAATGTCTGAATTTAATAAAATTAGATGGTCTAAAATTTTACATACGATTCGAGTTTCGGGTTCTTCTTACATTTGTTGAAATAAAAAAAATGTGAGCCGTCACGGGACGCCTGGCAGATGTGAAACATTGAGTTTGCACAAGTACCATAATGTGCATGAAAGACAATATTACGACACGAACTAAATATGGCATAATGAAAAAAATCTATTATTACGAATTTATTTAATTTTTTATTAAATACAAAAATTAAAAATTCAAAAATTTGTTTCAAGTTGCGACAACTCAATTCTTTTAATCAGTGACTTCAGTAATAGTTATATTCGATGTTGGTTGCCTCTGACAGCATTACTGTGATAAATAATTGGTCGAGGATAACTGAAGTATGTTACAAATGTATTGGACATAACATTATCAAGAAATCTAATAAATACAGCATCTATTGTTGTTGAATATCTGGTAGTAGGTTCTCTTGGATTGTTGTTGATTTGCAATTGAAATTCTTTTTCGAGGAACGTAATTAATGGCATTGATTCAATGTTAGCAAAATTAACATTGAAATCTCTAGCTAAAATCAATGGTAGTTTATCTTTATTGGTTTTAAGAATTAATGAACCTCTGTGACTGTACGGAAATAATTTCTCATGTAAAAATGAAATATCATTCATATTTTTATATTTGGTGAAATGTACACAATATTCATAATTAATTCACTTCCATCTTCTAGTTTACTAAATAGTTAACGACACCGTCAAACCGAGTGGGAAGAGAATCGCCCACCAGGTGCTTGCGCATGGCGAGCGTCGCCACGGCATACAATCGCCACGATCGCCACGTTTCACATCAAAAAAGGATGAAAAAATCAAACCCAAAATGATTTATAGTAACTTAAATGCATTTATTACAGTTTGGTCTTGGAAATGCAAATAAAACTTCCTTGCTCTTAGAGATTCAAGAAACTCAAGTGTGTTATTATTTTTACATTTGCCTTTTGGTACAGATCAATATCAAGAATCGAATATAAGAGACATCAAAAATTTGTTTTTGTCCCAAATTGATTTAGAGCATTGCCAAGCTCAACTTTGATGGACACTAAATCTATATGGAACATACTAAAAATTAATATGTTTAGTTATTGTAAGAGTAATATGTCAGCTTTAACTAGGGTATTTTAAGGGTTCCGCACCTCAAAAGGAAAAGGCGGAACCCTTATAGGATCACTTCGTTGTCCGTCCGTCCGTCCGTCTGTCAAGACCCTTTTTCTCAGGAACGCGTGGAGGTATCAAGCTAAAATTTATACCAAATACTCAGCTCTATTGTCCCTTGGAGCTGTGAAAAAATCAAACTTCTAAGCCAACGCAATCAAAAGATACAGCCGTTTATGCCGCAAATTTCCCCAAATTTTCGAATCAAAACCTACAGGGTACTTCCCGTGAACTCAGAATCTTGAAATTTGGTACGAAGCAACGTCTTATAGCACAGATAAAGGAAAAATTGCGTAAACAGTAAATTTTTAGTTACATCATATAATAAAAATATTTTTAATAATTTTAAAGTTACTATCCCTTTCCTCATGAACGCGTAGAGGTATTAAATTGAAATTCATATCAAATACTGAGGTCTATAATACCTTTAAGCTGTAACAAAATCAAACTTCTATGTCAACGCAATCAAAAGAAACAGCAATTTAAGCCGCATATTTTCAAACTCGCAACTACTCGCAAGGGAATCAAAACCTAAAGGGTACTTCCAGTCGATTTAGAATCTTGAAATTTGGCATGAAGCAATGTTTTATAGCACATATAAAGGAAAAATTCCGAAAACCTTAAATTTTTAGTTACATCACATATATACAGGTTTGTACGGAACCCTCGGTGCGCGAGTTCGACTCGCACTTGCCCGGTATTTTTTTAATTAGATCTGAATTTGCATTTCATATTTATTATTATTTTATGTGGTAGGTATACAGTTTTATATGTGTACCAAATTTCAAGTTCTTATTACGTTTGGTATTAGAAGTACTTAAGTTTTGAAGATCTAGTTCAGTCAGTTAGTCAGTCAATGCCAAAATAAGGTAACTTTAGATCCTTGTTTTATCTGCGAAACTGTTAAAACTGATGGATCAGCGAAAGTTAGTATACCACATACTAAATTTAGGTAATCTACACATGGCAGTCACACAAATACATGAGTTACAATAGTTTGTGCAAAAGTTTCTATAGCACCATTAAAAATTAAAAAAAAATATGTTAAGAAAACTAAAATGACTATAGAAACGATTATGGTTTTTTATTACCAGCTGTAGCACATCAAAACAATCCATAAAAGCGAGTAGATAGATGTTATGAAGACGCACGTTGATTATATTGTCATCTGCTACGAGATAAGTACCGAAAATTTTAATTTCCGATTTAATTTCCTTTGGTAGAAGTCGTTCATTAAATTTCTAAAATTTCCTGTCTACCTATATAGGCATATTTTATAAGTAACTTCTTCCCAGACTTTTCTTTCTCTTTCCTCAAACTTTCTGAATTTTGACACCTGGTTTGTAGATGTCCTTTTCACAATCTTAATTATCTAATCAAATAATTTTTTGAAATATTACTACAAAATTTAATTTGAATTCTGCTATGAAAGTTTTGGCTACGAAATAAATAAAATAAACCTTATATTTAAAGCCATTTTCTGCGAAGATTGTGCAACCCATAAAATATTTTATTTAATTATAAAATAAACTGCAGAGAACCCAGATTCCTCCCTCTGTATATACGATAATTTGATGGTAAGATCGTTTATTTACTTAATTACCATTAATTAACTTATAGATACAAGGAAAAGTAAATTTCATCCACCGATAGATGCATGAATGAAATAAGATAGACGATGATCACTTGAGCAAATGTAGTAATAAAATTCGTTCTGTTTATGTGATGGAGTGTTTCCACAAGGTGTAAAACGTTGTTTGAAGAACAAGCTTCTGCGAAACGTAAATAAACAACAGCGCTCTTGCAAACAGACTGGTGGTTAGGTACTTGACTTTTATTAACTAGGAAGAGAAGCAAAAGCGAATATAAACTGCTACAACTAGATCGATGTGCAACACATTTTTGTTAAACTTGATAGCGTACAAAGTCGATAATAAATTGAAGCCTTATATTGCCGTCAACCCCCTTCCTTGGTAAGAACAAACACAAAACATGTATCCAATTAAAAATTACAATATTGTAAAGCAGTTTTTACGCCTATTTATTTATATGTACTATGTACGTATGTTTTATTTCTATTAGCATATCCCACGTTTGTTCATTATATTCGGGTACACTTTTTGTGTTTTTACTTTTTACACCTTTATAAAAAGCTTTCTGCTTTTAAAAGCAAGATTATTACAGGGCTTGACATATATTTAATTTTAAAATTATACCTAACACAACAGGAGGTGGATGTGCTAGGTGACAAACAAATGTGTTTGCAAAATTTTTGTTTTTGTAGTCGAAAGCTTTGTTATTTGATGCCATTAATAGAAAAAAAAATTTATAAATTAAATTGACATGTAAATAACAAATTGCAATTTAATCTGATATTAAAATATTTCAATGAAGAGGGTATTTAAATAATAATAAATTTAATTGGGGTGTGAATACACACTATGAGAAAATATCAGGAAGTTATTCACACAACTTGTCCTATTATTGTCTTATCATTAGAAGTGGTGGAATTTGACAAATTGTAACCCCAGCCCGTTTCATTGAGCATTACTGTAAGTACTTTTGAGGTGAGAAAATATTAGGTGAATCCATCTGTTACGTCCTTGACCCTTGGATTTACTCTTCGCGTTTTTTAGAGCATAAATAACTCGCAGCAGAAATCAGATGAGTAATGAGGCACGAGAAAATCCACTTTATCTCAAGCAGGTCCGTATAACGTTTCCCATAATAGTTAAAAAAAAAGTTTAATGATCTTTGCGTTTACACTAATCGTGATAAAGGATAATAACGGAAAAGGAAGCTTTCCATTTTAATTAAATAGGCTCCAATCGTCGTTCAGATAATTATAACAGGACCACAACCATTTCACCGCGATTCTGACGTTGCCTAATTAACTTTTCGAAGATCTTTACTATCTTAATTACAAATCAAAATAGATTGAGAATCAAAATCTAAAAACTACCCCAACTAAATAAAAGTTTGGAGTCTCGTTTCTAAAGAGATAGATGCAGATAAACGCCAAAGTGAATCTCGCATAAAGCATTAATTATTGAAGATATGCTTAAAGAAAAAAGGCGGAGAGCGAGATTCTCTTGACAGTGATCATGTACATATAAGCCTAAATACTTCTACCGAAAATGGCACTAGATCACCGCCATCATCGCAAATTTATTCACTTAGGGAAATGAGTAAAAGAAATGGAAACATTCTAATATAATAAAGACAAAAACAATTTTACCAAAATATATTTTAGACCTTCTGCATTTAAGCATTTAAATCACAATAAACTAAAGCAGGTTTAAAGAAATAAAAGGTGCAAAGTAAACTTAAAAATAAATCTGTCATGGACGATTGTGGAGTCTAAGAAATTAACTAGCAACGCTAATTTAAAATTGTATTTTAATTGATAAAACGGTGGAACACTTACTAAAAACTAATCTTTTAATCTCGTATTTGTGACCATCCTGTATATAGGGGTAAAACTGATTACGATGCATTGACCTTACCAAAATTACTTATTGACAAAAACATATAAGGTTCAGTTTCATTGAGTTTAGATCACGTTTTCGATACACGCTCTTTGTTTCTTGCCACCCCAACATTACACGTGTTCACACGTCAAAGATTAGTATCAAGTAGGTTGGTTAGATAAAAAAAAAAACAAAAAAATTATTGCCAAAACGGGATTTTCATTTGTGACAAATGAATAAAAAGTTACTACCGCATCAGGTAGCTAGATACACAATTTATATGTTAAACAAAAGATGATAAAGACGTTACTGTGTAGTGCAAAACGAAGTGACTGTTTAATAAATCAGCACGCAATAAAGCAACACAAAAGAAAACGTCAAGAAATTTGCATATTTATTACATTCTAGGGAAGAATTTGTGCGTGTCGTACCTGCCGCCTTTGATTACACTTCTAAAATGTCCACAGTGCCTTTTAGTCCGTAAATAATTAAACATAAATTGCGGCAACAGGGGCACACACAAAGATTTTGGAATTAGAATTGGAAGCTAAAAAATCTTTCTTATTATCTGTTGCATGGCACTATCGGTCGACTGTACCTTTACGTGTCCGTGTTTATTTCAGCATTTATTATTTCTGCCTTATTTTTATTATGGGAAGTTTTGGAGTATTACCATCATTCATTGTTGCGAACCATCGGTCCTAGGAATTTATTTTATTGTAGGGCAATTCAAAACGTGTCAGAAAGCGTAGTGGACCCCAATAGTAATCTTAATGATAGTTATTTCCCTATCGCATGTTTCTTTGAATTTCGTACTTTAAAGTTTCCGATCACGTGCTGTTCACGCGCTTGTACGTGACGTACCGGTCAGCACCCCCTTCTTGTATTCCCACTATCACTGTTCATCCCCCTGTATCTCTATCTTCTTTCAATCGACCCGATTTCACCAATTATCGATCAAAATCCTATTCTAAACTCCACCCCAACAATATTTCTACCCTTTCCCTTATTTCCAAATTTTCATAATTATTTCCCATTACCGGAGAGAGTACGTCTTGAATCTTCCTCGAATTCGGTCTTGTTCACATTTCATTAATTTTTCATATTTGCAACTTCGGCAAATACCCTATTTAAACAAATACCATTTTTTCGCGGTCAATTATTTAACTCAGTTTTTCGTAGATTAAGTATTCGTTGTTAAGTTTGTTTTATGTGTAGTGTTTATTTAAAATTAATTAGTAAATAAAATCATTAAAAAACCCAAGTGCATTAATCCTTGTGTGTGTGAACAATCTTTAATTGAATTCCGGCAATTTTTACATAGTTCGTCAAACTAGGCGACAACAATTTTGGTCCTTCGAGCCGGATACAAAACAAAAAGGATTACCATAGAACAAGGATTACAATCATTCAGCTCTACAGCAGCGAGTCCAGGACTACAGTCTCTACATTGGACATCGACACCGGAGCCTATATTCTGGTAAGCTCATTGCAAGCTATCACCTATTCTATTTCATTCTTCCTTGTACGTTCCCTTATTTTATTCAAACAATGGCAGATCTCGATTTGCTCAAACGCAAGCAAATAGATCTCAAAAAACGAATAACCAGGTTACGAAACTTAATTGTTCAAAATCAACAATCGCCCAACGGCGACCTTCTTCAAACAAAGCTCGATAAGCTAAAAGAATGTTTTTCATCTATGTACGAATTATACGAACGGATTTCCGGATTAGGGGCTGAAGAACAACAGGCGCAAGAAAGAGAAGTAGACTCCATCGAAGACGATTTCGATATAGTTATCACAGAAGCAGCTCGTGTGATAAGAGATAGTGCACCCAACAGAACTTCCTCTCCTGTAGCTAGTAAATTGTTAGCTTCTAGTTCAAATAGTAGTCATTTGCCCGAAATAAAATTAGCGAAGTTTGACGGAGCAATTGAAGACTGGCATTCATTTCGAAGTATTTTTACCGCTAAAGTGGATTCTAATGATCGAATATCCGATTTAGATAAATTTTATTACTTGCAAAATTCGCTTAGTGGTAAAGCGGCACAAATGATTGATGCAATTGAATACACGGCTGAAAACTATAAAGAAGCATGGAATATTTTGGTAAAAAAGTTCGACAATTCAAGACGCGCCATATTGAAACATTGGACGGTTTTACATGAATATCCGCGATTACAACGGGATACGCCATCTGCATTGGACGACCTCACTGTAACTTATCGCCAGCACATTAGATCATTAAAGGGTTTAGGAGAACCGATAGAGCACTTCAGTAGTATCTTCATATTTCTCTTAACTAACAAGATAGGAGAAAACACCAAATTCGCATGGGAAACTACGCTGCCTGATAATAAGATGCCCAGCTACGAATCACTGCTGGAATTCCTAGAAAAACGTGGTGGTTGTTCGGAAAATTCCTTTATCAATAAAAACGACAATAACCGTCCCAGCAACCGCTTTCTCAGAAGCGAAAATAAATACCTGCAACATAAAGCTAAGGTATTTGTCACAAAGACCGATAAAAAAGATTATTCGTGTCCAATATGTAAAGAATCACATCCAATTTACAAATGTAAATCGTTTCTCGCTATGTCCCACGATCAGCGTAAACGGGTTGTCAATCAAAAACAACTATGCTACAATTGTTTAAGATCAGGGCACAGTCTAAACGACTGTAAATGTAGCTGTTGTCGTTTCTGTATGAAAAAACATAATTCGTTATTGCATCTAAACCAAGTACCATTGACTGCTATGGCTTCGACATCAGTCGCGCCAAACATAGACGAAAAATCAAGAGATAATAATTCATTATGACTAGCCGACCACAGAGTAAAATCCTTTATTTTAAATGCAACGCATTGCGAAGACATCCTGCCCACAGCTATTTTAAATATAACAGGTAAAGATAATTTCGAATTTTCCGGTCGTGCCATTATTGATACAGCATCTACCAGAAACTTCATTACATACGATTTAGCTAACAAATTGCAGCTAAAGAAACATGCAGTATCAGTTCCCATTGGTACATTAGGCGAGATGACTACATCATCTCAATATTCAGTTATTGCTACGATCAAATCACAACATAACGGTTATCAGAAGACGCTCGAATTCTTGGCGGTACCATCAATAACAACATTAACTCCAAATCAGAAAATTGATCGCAGATTATTAAACATACCTAAAAACGTGCATCTAGCGGACCCCACTTTCAACAGACCATCTTTAGTTCATCTCCTGATTGGTTCTGGCCCATCATTTTCCACATTATGCGTAGGGCAAATCAAGTTATCTTCAGCAGAGGAGCCCGACTTGGTATTACAAAAAACACAGTTCGGCTGGATAATAGGAGGCAGCTTACCTTTGTACGCAAAGGGTCAACCGGTGAAATGTCACCTACTAAAGATAGAGTCAGACATTTCACGATTTTGGGAAATAGAAGATGGACCAACGGAAAAGCGGCTATCACCAGAAGAAGCTGCTTGCGAAGATCACTTTGTTAAACATGTAGCCAGAGACTCAAGTGGCCGTTATACAGTAGCGTTGCCCTTTAACGAAAAATGCCCGCAGCTCGGAGAATCGTATACAATGGCGATGAAACGACTACATTCATTGAAAAGAAGGTTGGCGAAGTCTCCAGACCTCAACAAACAATATTCAGTTGTCCTCACTGATTATTTAGACTTAGGGTACATGAGTAAAGTAACCGATACTACTACTAAAGGTTATTATCTCCCTCATCAGGCAGTCATAAAAGAAAGCAGCATGACCACAAAGGTTCGCGTGGTTTTCGATGCGTCGGCATCCTCCAGCACTGGTGTTTCCCTTAACGATGCTCTTATGTGTGGTCCCACCGTACAGGATGACATTTTTTCCCTACTCATAAGATTTCGTCTACACAATTATGTCCTTACAGGGGATATAGAAAAAATGTATCTCCAAATCTCTGTACGAAAACCAGATCAGAGGTATCTACGCATTTTATGGTACGGCGAAAATGAGTCAGTAACTACATATCAGTTCAACCGCTTAATTTTTGGACTCAAACCTGCATCCTTTCTAGCTACAAGGTGCTTACAGCAACTTGCCGATGATGGGAGTGCTACATATCCTACAGCTGCCAAGATATTGAAACGCGATTTATACGTCGACGATTTATTGACAGGGACAGATACTATTCAAGACATGATATTACTTAGGACTGAAATTACGCAGTTGCTGTCTTATGGAGGCTTTAATCTGAGGCAGTGTGCTTCGAATTCGGATGAAGTTATGCAAACCATACCCGATACTAATGTCAATCTTCAGCTACAAGACAGTGATCATGCGGCAATTAAAACGTTAGGTGTCCATTGGAATTCTGATCGAGACGCAATAATCTACACGGTCCAACCTACAAAGGCGGTCAAAGCAACAAAGCGGCAGGTTTGTTCCGAGATAGCCAGGATCTTCGATCCGCTAGGACTTCTGAATCCCGTTGTGGTAACAGCCAAAGTCATAATGCAGGAGTTGTGGAAGTTGCAGCTAGATTGGGACGAATCTCTACCTCAAGACATCAACACTCGCTGGACTCGATTCGTGGAACAATTACCGTCTCTAAATGGTTTGTCATTTGATCGAAAGGTCCTTCTTCAGCATCCTCAAGAAATACAATTGCATGGATTTTGTGATGCAAGTGAACGAGCCTACGGTGCATGCATCTATCTACGGTCACGAGATTCTTCTGGGGAAACACACGTCCACTTGTATTGCGCTAAATCGAGAGTAGCGCCGATTAAAAATGTACAAACCATTCCGCGCCTCGAACTATGCGCGGCATCACTTCTAGCCGACCTATACGCATCCGTAAGAAACGCAATTTCAAAACAAGTTGATCAAACTTTCTTTTGGACCGACTCCACCATAACTTTAAATTGGATCAAAACTGCGCCGCATCTACTTAAGGTATTTGTTTCTAATAGGGTTGCCAATATTCAAATGAAAACAGGGGGATCAGACTGGAGATACGTACCCACGCAAGACAATCCAGCTGACCTTTTATCGCGTGGTCTGATGCCCGTAGGTTTCACAAATCCATTACTGTGGCGAAAAGGTCCGTCATGGCTAGTATGTGCACAGGAACATTGGCCCAAGCAGCCTAATGTCGAACGAAGTGAATCTCTAGAATTGCGCAAGCCAAAATGTTTCAATTTGAGTTGCATTGACACCCAGATATTACATCGGTTCTCGTCGTTCATCACACTACAGCGTGTAATTGCGTTCTGCCTTCGATTTCTTCCAAATTTGAGATGCAAAGCAGCCTTATCAGTGGAAGAAGTAAAAAACGCAAGAATCAGGATTTTAAAAATTATTCAAAGACAAGAATTTCCAGAGGAGTTAAACAAATTGGGAAAAGGACAGCCTGTCTCCAACAAAAGCAAATTATTATCGCTTAACCCCTTCTTAGACGGGGAAGGAATCATCAGGGTAGGAGGCCGTTTACAAAAAAGTCAGCTCCCATACGACAGAAAGCATCCTATTCTCTTGCCGAAAGCCAATCATGTGACAAAGTTGATCATCAATTATTACCATGAAGTCACGTATCACGGTGGTATACAAGCAACTTTGTATGCCCTTCGACAGCATTACTGGTTGATCGACGGCCGAAACCAAGTCCGACACGTTATTCGTTCATGCGTGAAGTGCACCCGCTTCGACCCTCCAAGCGTTGATTACATTATGGGCAACCTACCGGAAGCAAGAACCCTAGCAGTTCGACCTTTTACGAACACTGGTGTGGATTATTGCGGGCCGTTTTTTATCAAAGAAAAGAAAAACCATAATCGCATCAAAGTTAAGATATATGTAGCCATCTTCATTTGTTTATCTACGAAAGCTGTCCATTTGGAAGTCGTCAGCGACCTTACAACGGAAGGGTTTATAGCAGCTTTAAAGCGTTTCATTGCTAGAAGAGGACTTTGTTCATCCATTTATTCGGACAACGCTACAAACTTCGTCGGAGCAAACAATGAATTAAAGCAAACTATATCCCTTGTCCTGTCAGAAGAGCATAATCGTAAAGTGCAGCAATATTTGTCAAATCGGGGAATCACCTGGAGATTTTCGCCACCGCAATCACCGCATTACGGAGGAATATGGGAACGAGCTGTAAGGTCGTTCAAACATCATCTTCGACGAGTATCCACAAATATTCTCTTCACATTTGAACAATTTAATACCTTGGTAATCGAGATAGAAGCCATTGTTAACTCGCGTCCGTTAACTCCTCTATCCTCCGATCCCCAAGATCTTTTACCTTTGACCCCAGCCCATTTCCTCATAGGTGATAGTTTTACCAGCTTACCAGAGCAAAATATTTCGCAAGTCTCTGTCAGCCGTCTATCCACATGGCAGCATCTACAAAAGCTAAAACAGGACTTTTGGGCTAGATGGCATAAAGAGTACATAAACGAACTCAATGTCCGACGAAAATGGTGCAAGGGCACCCACTCCATACGTCAAGGTTCCATGGTTCTTGTGCGTGAGGACCATCTGCCACCTCTTCAATGGCGCCTAGGTCGAGTTGTCGCAGTTCAACCAGGGCAAGATGGCGTGATTCGTTCAGCAAAGATTCGAACTGTCGCTGGTGAAGTGAAAAGGTGTATCAAAAAATTAGTGCCTTTGCCAATAGCCGCGTGTGACAATGGGGTCGAAGGGACGCCTAATGACAATTCTAATGTTTAAGTGCTTCCAACTTATGTTTTATTTTTTTTAACTATAGCTTTAGTCATAAGTGTGTCACATTTTGCATTTGATTACGAGTAGTTGGTTGATCGCACAACTCTCAACGGGGGGAGTATGTTGCATGGCACTATCGGTCGACTGTACCTTTACGTGTCCGTGTTTATTTCAGCATTTATTATTTCTGCCTTATTTTTATTATGGGAAGTTTTGGAGTATTACCATCATTCATTGTTGCGAACCATCGGTCCTAGGAATTTATTTTATTGTAGGGCAATTCAAAACGTGTCAGAAAGCGTAGTGGACCCCAATAGTAATCTTAATGATAGTTATTTCCCTATCGCATGTTTCTTTGAATTTCGTACTTTAAAGTTTCCGATCACGTGCTGTTCACGCGCTTGTACGTGACGTACCGGTCAGCACCCCCTTCTTGTATTCCCACTATCACTGTTCATCCCCCTGTATCTCTATCTTCTTTCAATCGACCCGATTTCACCAATTATCGATCAAAATCCTATTCTAAACTCCACCCCAACAATATTTCTACCCTTTCCCTTATTTCCAAATTTTCATAATTATTTCCCATTACCGGAGAGAGTACGTCTTGAATCTTCCTCGAATTCGGTCTTGTTCACATTTCATTAATTTTTCATATTTGCAACTTCGGCAAATACCCTATTTAAACAAATACCATTTTTTCGCGGTCAATTATTTAACTCAGTTTTTCGTAGATTAAGTATTCGTTGTTAAGTTTGTTTTATGTGTAGTGTTTATTTAAAATTAATTAGTAAATAAAATCATTAAAAAACCCAAGTGCATTAATCCTTGTGTGTGTGAACAATCTTTAATTGAATTCCGGCAATTTTTACATAGTTCGTCAAACTAGGCGACAACATTATCCACACGCAAATGCAGATCAAGAAACTTTTTCACTTCTAGGCAATGAGGTACAGATGGACGAGCATGCACGGTTTAAAGGTGATTTTAAACCCCTTAAAAATGCCTTAAATTGAGCATCCAGGGAAGAGGGGGTGTATGAAAGGAGGAATACTGTTAATTTATATGTATTGATATTATTGTTGGTTTTTCATTCAAACTTCACTCTTTCCCAGTGGCGGTTTTACTGTAGGTGCATTTGTTCAGTGAACCCCCTTAAAAATTGAACTACCTACACCATATAATTTTATCCTTTTAATATTTATTATATTATTGATGATTATCGTATAATATACATCTCTTTTACCATTTCATAGTTCATAGTTACAAAACGCCAAACCCATAGAAAATATTTAAATTTTTGTTGTGTCGCTGACGACTTCACCTAACTTTTTTGGTTCAAGTTTTGATTCTGAACATATCACGAGAGCGATACTCCGTTTGATGTCCATGTGTTAAAGAGAGAGGTAGTCGGACGCGTGAAATGGAAGATAAAATACACTCAACATACAGCGTTTAGGTGCACTGCACGAGAACTCGGAATCAGCCGGAATAATGTCGTGCTACGTCGGCACGGCTACCCGACATTCTGCCAGGGTTTTGCAACTTCGGTTAGCCTGCCAGCCTGCCACCTGGTGAAAATGTCCAGTACGAGTCATTTTTAAAGGCTCTGGAAGCTAGTGTTGGTAGGAACCGATAGTAAAAAAATTATGTTCAGAAGCATGTTCAGATTTCAGAGTTCAAAGTCCACTAATTGTAAACGACGCACAATTTATTGCACAATACGCGTTAATTAAAATATTACGTAAATGATGGAGTCGTGTTCGGTAAAATATATTAAAGAAAATTCAAATAATTTTCAAAATCGTTTCGAAATAAAGAAATGGGGTCCACCTCGCTTAAAACTACAGCTGACACAAGAGTGTACCTTAAAAAATAAAAAGTTCAAACGTGTGTTTAAAGTAGAACAGTATAAAAAAAACTTCGTGGTTGTGTGGGTGTAATAAATTAAACGCATTATTTTGCTTTCCGTGCCTGATTTTTGCCGGTAATCCTGTTGAGTGTGTTTGCTAATTCAAAACATAGACGAATGGATTTCCTGTATAAGTAAACGTAAGGTTTTTATTTATTGTGTTATTAAATGCCATAAGTATTTGTTTCTCCTAAAAATATTAAAAATCTTCGCCTGCGGTGCATTTACAACATCGTGAAATACGGTTCATGTTCGGATATTACCTACATGTTATTAACTTTGTGAACCCCCTTCGTATTCGACCACGAGCCGCCACTGCTCTTTCCTCTCTCTTATATAACAAAATGTTTCTGTATATTTTCCGGTTTTCCTAGTTGCATATTGACGAAATTCCCGAGGAAGTTAATTTTGGGCTCTTTGGGGTTTATTTGTGTGTTATACATTTGCGTAAGTGCGAAGCTTTCGCTCTGTTGGAATGTTTACTTTGTTTTAAGAATAACATGCAAATTAGGATTACAAAAGTTTTAATTTGAAGGTAACAAAATATCGTTAAAAGAGCAGACCTAAACATTTTAATTATGTTTTAATAAAATAAGATTCAATACTAGGACACGATATTGACGAAAAGCCCTAGGGTGAAAATGACAGACATTTCGTTGTGAACTTTTGTAGTTAGAAGCCATAAATTTATTTCGTAATTTTTTGTTCTCTGTCCTCATGTAAGAATACATAGGATTTTTAGGACCCTTCTCCCCTTTCTTACACAAAAGTTTTATAGTTTCACTATACAGTGTTAAATAGCTAAATGTCAGTAGTATAACTACGAAACGTATTGTAACGAAAACGTACGCGAGCTTCTAAAGACACAATCCTGAAGAATACAAATTTTGAAAACAAGAAGATAATTTACTTAAAAATAAAAAATTGAATCATACATAATTTCATTTCAAATTTTATCGCAGATAAATTTTAACTTGTACTAAAATATTACATAAGAATGGCTTTACCCCCCTATGCCAAGGGAAGGTTATGCAGAACTTTTTTAGACTCTCTGTTGCGTCCGTCACGCGTTTTCCAAATTTTCTATTGTATACTTTTCTGAGCATCTTCCAATTTTGTTTCGTTACGCTCAGTTAAAAACCCTTTTGTCTTTTTATTACCGTTGTTAAGATAGAAATATTGAGGAGGCAATAAAATATTTTCCTTTGCATTTGCAACGCTAGCGATTTTCGCAGTATAAGAAATAAGTACGCGATTTTTCAGACAGTTGCTGTAACCTCTTCACCGGTTTATTATTATTATTTTTGAATTATAAAATTAAATAAACTGTTTTGAGCGAAGAGTTTTCTTTTTAAAAACAATCAGGGAGTTACAAACTATAACTAATATCCTAAATCCATTTCATTTATTGCCTTGCACTTGCTGTCTTCACTACTCATAAATTTTCTGTCAACCTTCTTCGAACTTTCTGATTTTTATTATTTTACTACCCTATTGCCCAGCCTGCCTTCGACAACTGCTCAACTAAACTAGTCTGCATCCCTTTCTATCTCTATTATTCTATTCTTTTCTAAAGCACTTTTTCTATCTTACCATCGCACGCGAAGTTCAGTTCACAACGATCGTCCTTATCAAAACAAGTTCCAAATTATCTTTCAAGTTCGTGCGCCGCACTCCCATTTATTCAATAATTAATTCAAATACTTCTATATATTTTGTTTTTTTCTTTGTTAATGAATCTTTATCAGTGCCGTTTAATCTAGACTTTCATTATCATTATAATATAAATTATTACAACCAACAATCTAACATCAAGCAGACCTACCTGCACTCCAGTAAATTGTAGTGTACGACAAAATAACACCCTCCCTTCCTTTTGAGATACTTACATAATTATTGAATAACCCCTTACAATTAAGGGCAAAGCATTGAAAGCACAAAAGGTTTTTTATGTACTATAGATAATGACTGCTTAGTCGAAACGACTGTTGAGGTTTTGTTAATAAGTTTCTTCTAGTAGTTAATGAGATGTCTTCCTTATTTCGTGTCTATAACGAATCAATTTTCTCTAGCTGAATGAATTTAAAGAATGTTTCATTTGTTATGTTTTAAATCACATAAATTTGTAATACATTTTATTTAGATTGTGTTTGAAACATGTGTTTTAAAAGACTTTGTTTTAAACATGCTAACTCTGACTGAAAGAAACCTATGAAGAGTTATATCACCTTTATTCCTTTATTATTTCCCCCCCATGAACCATAAGTTGCGACAATTAATGTATTCTGCAAACAATATTACATTTTATTAAGTTGTTTTCAAACGTTAATATCCTATTAAAGCTTTAACAATTATTGGATCATAATAAATTGTGCAACATACCATTCCTACAGTTTCGATGGTACAAACTCATCAGCTATTCATTGCGGTTCAAAGAGATCCTGATTAGTAGGTAATTGCCGCAGTGACGAGCAATTTAGCCGAAGCGCGAACATCGAATAGAAAATTGATTAGATGTAAAATATTTGATAATCAATTAGCTACCTGTACGCTGTTTCCCCATTATAATAGATTGTGGAAAAGTGTTATGAATAAATTGATTTTTATAATGATCAATGATTCCTATATAGTAGTTAATTAATAATACATTTTACACAGTAATATTAGTCTTATATGGCTGTATCAATTACGGAAAAGCACGAAAAATTGTAGGAAACTTTGGAGCATTAGTATCACCCTCTTCACTACTCTAATTCAGTCGACTATCGTGATTTCGACTATAATGTGACCCATATCTCACTTATCGATTTAATTGACCATATAGATATGATAAATAATTTTATATCGAATTTAAGAAAATTTGAGCCATTTTTCAAAATTTAATAAATTCTGTATAAAGTGAACTTACCAAAAGCTTGACACTGTATAATTTTTGTCGTTCCTAGTCTAACAATACTGCTGGTCGATGATGATGTTGTGAATCGTGGTGCTTGGAGATTTTCTGTAAAGAAAAAGAAACGAAGTTAATATAGGACGTCTCTCTCTCTCTCTGCCTTATACAATATGCAGAATTAAATTAAATTTGTAGATATTATACCACTTGGTTCAAACAAAAGAACAATTTAACGGTCACATGCAGGTGAAATTGTCGATTCAAAACTTTTATGAAAGATAATCAAAAATATTATAGAGAATCCTCGGTCGGAATTCTACATGGAAAGTTAGGGGCAACTTTTCAATAGAAAACTTACTTAATTCGCTCTATTGTAACGAATACGCTTAAAATTAATAAAGTTGGCTTTTACTGTGCGATGGCGTGAAATTTTAATGGGGTATTAACTTTAGAATAGTTGGAAAGAAAACACAAATAATATATTCTTCTTTCTTAAAATCTACATCTATTCATATGTATAATGTACATAATGTAAGTTTAGGAAATAACATTAAGGTTTTGCAAATTATATTAAATCTTATTCTGTTTTGTTGTTGTTTTTTCGAACAAAGGCACTTACCTATTTGTCAAGTTCTTAGGATTTCAAATGTACAATGAAATCATCATAATAAATAGACATGTACCTACATAAATGTTACAACAATTTAAAGAATAAAGCACTTCAACTTTTAACTTTTTAACTTATTATTTTTCATATTGCGTTGTTCCTGTCTGATGGTTCTTGCTCCACGCCAGTGTAATTTATTACACGACTTCTTGTATCACTTCTTATTCTTCTTAAAACACATAGCCCATGACTCTTTAGTAAATTGTTTGTATTAAGCTACAGATTGTAAAAAAAAAATACGAATGGAAAGTTCTGTTAACTTTACAAAAATACGCACTAAATATTCCCTGATTCTTTTAGTGAAAGTAAAACTTCTAGAACGGAAAGGAATAATAATCAAAAAAACGGTGTTTTTTTAACTTCCCCGTGGAAAACTAAATTGGATAGGGATTTCCTACAATAAAGTATGGAATAAGTTTATAATTACAAGTAAGTATAATAAGCACGCATATTAAAAATGAAAATAAATCAATGATAGCATGATAGGCATTCTTTAGGAAAAATTCATTCTGATTTTGTCGTTATCACACTAATATTATAAAGGCGAATGTTTGTGAGTGTGTGAGTGTGTATGTTTGTTACTTCTTCACGTCTAAACGGCTAAAGCGATTTTAATAAAATTTGGTATGGGGTTAGCTGACACCCTTGATTAACACATAGGCTACGTTTTACTGCGGGAAAATATCTTATTCCCATGGGAAAATCGATGAAAACGAATTCGCGGAATATTATAAATGCGAAAGTAACTCTGTCTGTATGCTGCACAATTTCGCCTAAAATTTACTTAACCGATTTAAATGAAATTTGGTACAGAGATAGTCTAGAGCCTGAGAAAGGACATAGGCTACTTTTTAATGCGAAAAAAGGGTTGTAAGAGGTTGAAATAGGAAAGTCTGTGCGGAAATTCCGTAATTTTTAAAGATAGAATCTTGAAACTTATTTTTTAGGCTTTTGATTAGATATACATTAATACGACATTCAATGTTTGTAAAATTTTTACCCTAAAGGGATAAAATTAGCCGATGAAAGTTTTTGTGTAATGACGTCGTCCAAAAAGCTTACGGGCCAGAAAATTAAAATATTAAGTGTAAAAAGTTATAGAGATTTTGTTTATTTGGATCAATAAAAGTAGTTGAATACTAAGCTATATACAAAACTATTTTAAACTATAATTAAACTATATTAATCTATAATATTATAAATGCGAAAGTAACGCTGTCTGTCTGTGTGCTACGCAATCACGCCCAAACTATTGAACCGATTTAAATGAGAATTTGGTACAGAGATAGATAAGTAGATATAAAGCTAGAGGCTTGAAACTTATTTTTGAGGCATTTGATTATATATAAATACGACATTTAAAGTTTGTAAAAATTTTACCCTAAAGATGGCAAAAATAAGGAATGAAAGTTTTTGTGTAATGCTGTCGGCAAATTTCAAATACTGCCGAAAGTCACTATTCCACGCGGACGAAGTCACGGGCATAGCTAGTATAATCATTATGACCAAGCTATGGATTAGTCAGATATTGTTTCATAAAAGGTTTTAATTAATTAATATTAATTAGGTCCGGCATCAAAGAAAAAAAATTTAATAACCACTGTTTTAAACATTCATAACCACTGTAATAATAATGAAAACAAGAAAAAACGCCCTATTAATTTTATCTTTTGACTCTCACTTTATTCAGGCTTGGGAACGAGAAACTTCTGGTTTGGTGATTAAAAATTAATTATTTAATTCAAAAACAGTGGGCGTCTTCACAAAAAAACCGTCCCCACTTTAATTTTCTTTGGTTATATCAAAGGATTATTAGGTAAAGAATTTTCTTAATTTCTCTTAATACGACCCAATTACATTTTAAATGAACATTGTTATAATTACTTGGTCAAAACGTTGGTTATAATTATTACATAGATTTTGGGAAACTAAAAAATTTAAAAATCAAACGTAATATAACAGGCGTAAAATATAGATTTAATCTTATTTGTGATTTACTTTTTTTTAGACAAAATCAACCACTAGGGCTTCAGGATACACTAGTTTTCTCCAGGCCAAACCAATGTGATCTGGTCCAAACTGGTTTGCCTGATTTTTTCACGTATCAAGTTTGATTTCAGTGTAAACTACTTTTGCCTAGGACAGGGATGGCGAACCTTTTTTGATGTCCGTGCCACAAAGTCATAAAAATTCTTTTTTAAATAGGTAACGTGCCACAATAAAATTTCATTCGAAATGTTAGCGTGGTGAAACTAAACGTTAGTATCATTAAACAGACAAACAAGAGCAATTCATATTTAAACATTTTTTTATTAATCAATGTTTTACAAAAAGCAATATGCTAGAAACAAAATTCACGTTAAAAAAAATTGTTCTTAATGTGATTTTTGTTGCTGTACACAAGATGATAAAGATTTAATATCTGGTTCATATTTAGTTAATTTCAACAGTACGCATGCAGAGCTCGACTCATCCGTCATTCTATTCCTATATTTATTTTTTATAAAATTTAATTCTGAAACTAGAGATTTACATGCCCACGACGATGAAAATGTTGATAAAATTGCCTTTGCTAATGTTTTTAAAGTTTTAAACAATTAAACGTGTCAGGAATTGAATTCCATGTATAGTTAGAATTTCATCTTCTGCAATTTTATCTGTTTTATCCAATAATCGATTACTTTCAATAATTTCTAAATCATTTCTTAAATCAACAAATTTTTGGTTCTATATGGTACTTGACTGAAATTCAACTAATTCCATTTCTAATTCATTAAAATTTAACCACTCAAGGACTTTTAAATTTAATTTTTCAAATGGTATTGTATCAGCATATAAAATAAATTTTGATTCGAGGGCTGCGACAGCAACAACATGCAATAACATTAGAAGGCGAAACTGGATATGCAAAAAAAATATCTAATGCGCATCTGTATATACTTCGAAAGAATTAATGCGATATTTTAATAATAAAATGTATAATTTGACGGTTCTAGTTAACATACTAAGATAGGTATTCAGTACTACAAATTTATAACATAAATTATAAATTAAGTGTAGATTAATAATTTTTAATTCATTTCTATTAAAAAAGATAACTTAAAAAAAATTTTGTTTGTGTGCGTGCCATCAAAATTTTCCTACGTGCCACTTGTGGCACGAGTGCCAATGGTTCGCCATCCCTGGCCTAGGACAAACTAGTTCATCCAGAAATTAAAAACAGAATAATCTACATTGATCCTCATTGAAATATTGAGGCAAGCTAAAATATGCAAAAGCGTGTAATAATTACCTCATAAGGTACTTTCTCTGTTTAGCGAAAAAGAAATGCCTCATGAAGTCTTTGGGTAAAAAAATAAAGACATGCTAAAACTAGGTTGATTAAAATTAGAGAAAATGAACTTCCTAGGACACTTTAGAGTTTAGGGTATAAAAAAAGCGCCACATTTACGCCTAAATGGAAAACTTCATTGGGTAGGATGTAATTAAATTTTTGACTTGAGGTTAATCAATTTTTCACAATTATAACATACTTTCGTAACTAGGTGATTTTTCCATTTCGAATTTTTCTTCACTACCGAGTTCTAAATCTCCTTTACACGTTATCTATGGTTATATTAATTGTAAATACTCTTTAATGATTTATTATTATATGGTGATTTGTCTATACAAATAGGTAATCCCGTTTATATTATATCTTAACATTCAGACTGCATCTTTGTTATTCTTCTCCAATTTTTATTAAATTTATATTCCTTGAAGACTTGACATGTATCACGCGTTATTCGACATCAATAAATATTTGAAGAAACGAATAGCAGCTGTGAGCGAGTATTTCAGTTCTTTATGCTTTATTGCCAACCATTAAACCGATGATTGGAGAAGAATAAGAGCATGGCAATAGAAATACAATTTCTTATATTATTATACGCCAAATACTTGGAATCATTGCAGGTGATATTGCCTTTTTTGCATCTATGTGTTCCAATAAGGAAATTGTTATATATGTCGGAACAGGCAAAATTTCTCGATTGGTAGTATTTACTTGATTATTATCCATGATAATTAAAATAACAAGAACACTGAGTACAACTGGACATAATAACAATCTTTCAATTTTATTACAAGTCGAAAACGAATACACGGGCTGTCCGTTCTATTTCACAGTCAATACCGAAGTGTCCTCTTCAGCCGCCCCCTGCGGCAGGGATCATGCCAACACATGGCCCATTTTCCTAAATTTCTCAGAAACACCACTACATGACAGCCCGTGTCTACGTTCGATGATCTCACTCATCATCTCGACTTTAAACATGGTTTCTAAATCTTATTATTCTGCTAATACAAACAATATCAACATCTGTAACCTAATAGCCTTTTAAAAATGAACATGCACTAAACTTAAGGGTGACCATAAATTGTGCCTCTACGTCACCATAAATAAGAAATAATCGCCTTCAGGCGCCATCTCCGACACGGCCATCCTGACAAATCACACGTCCTCGTGTGTGAAATCTACAATTGAATAACACCTGATCTAACATTAAACAGTTTACGTTAATTCAAAATAGTTATAGTGCAATACTGACCTCGTACTTCGATTAAATCTTTGTTTTTACACGTTACTACTATTCACATTAATATTATCGCTATTAAATATGCCTGTCATGATCCCTAATAGTTGATACAAAACAAGATGAAAAATAACGACTTCACATGATGCCTTCTGCATCACTCAATCTCCTCATGAGATACCAAGTCCCCGCCACATTATCAGCCACGCATCACGCCCTGATCAGACCATAACAATGGACTGCAGTTATGACTATGACCTGACAAGTGGTGCGACTCTACATTGCGACTTTTCGCAACCTGAGTATACAACTCACTACGAGGACCTTACCGCCTCACTGAGGATCTACCACCTCACTACTCATCTGAGGATCTACCACCTCAGGACCTGCGTTTGAGGATATACCACCTCACAACTCATCTGAGGATCTACCACCTCAGGCTCACAACTCATCTGAGGATCTACCACCTCAGGACTTACGTTTGAGGATCTACCACCTCACAACTCATCTGAGGATCTACCACCTCAGGCTCACATTTGAGGTCTCTGCCTCCTCGTCGTTTTCATCACAAATATCCAACTAGACGGGCACATGACTCAGGCAACTTTCTCACACTATCATGAGATTATTCATAAACTATATTATTATTAGGCACAGATTTAATCAAGTACTTGTCATCTTTGTGAACTTCTATTACATAGAATGGACTCTGAAACTTTGGTGAAGCTGACAGTTAAAACCGTTTATGAGGCATCGTTTAGAACAAGTACCGGCTATATTGACCAAAATCAACGGTCTCGGCTGAATGCCTTATGATCGCTTTATCAGAAACATTGCGTTTTACGATATTGCTTAATACGACATACCGCACTAAGCTACCACATTTAACTAATATCTTCGGGGAATTAAACAAGCTGTATTGTAAACAATTTGAATAGGTAACAATATCCACATCTGGTACCGTATGGTCAATGGCTATTATCAAGATTGTCAAAGTAAATAAAAACGTACCGAGTTTAGGCACTTTTGTAATAATTAGAAACACAATACACGTGTGTTGTAAACTTTTGTCAGGACAATGACAGATCAAAATCAGCGTTAATAACAATAAAAGATCGTGACTTGTGTCTTTCTTCTTAACATGTTAACAAGTAACCCTAACAACCTACCAGCACCAGTTGGGGTTCCAACCCTTTCGTAATCGTTACTATTGATTTAAACACGTTTATCGTCAATATTAAAGCTACACGTGCATACAATATAATCAAAGTCTGCTTCTTCATACCTCTTCAGTCGTTGTTTTCTGTACACAAGACGCACCAAAATATATTGTCGAGTTATTTGTGAGACTTTTGACATGTCGAAAAGAAAAAGAAAACAAATTGATATCCAACAAAATTCGCGTTTAAGAATAACATCACCGGTTATTACAACTATTGGTTTTTATGACTAAACACGAGTAGTCGCTGCAACCGATTCTGGTTGTAGTTTGAATACGTCCCTTTTCTTAACAAGCAAAATAGGGCCAGGAAAGGTGAATAACTAGGACAAATAACACTAGCATGCAATAACTAGTCAATGAATTGTATTTCAAGTTCGCCGCTAGTTACGCGGATATCCTTTATAAATTACGATGAATTAAAATTCCCTTAAGATCAACAATTATTTTGGCTTGTCGGTGACAAGTCATTCGGTATCTGATACTCTAAATAGTTCATTCGGTATCTATTTGATTAAGATCGACTGTTTAACTTGGCTTATGGCAAACATCCACTACTTTAATTTGAATTAGTAAAGGCGTCTGAAGTTATCTTTACATTAAAACCTTAGTTTGAAATATCACATTAAAGATAATAATCTGATACTCAATGAAACAAAACTTCCCAAAACATAACCACTAATGTTTCTATCTTATAGGATTTGCAATCTACACTCAACAATACCTTGTCAACCCATATAAAAATCACATTATTAAAAAAAAAAACTGTCAGAAAACTTTCCGACTGTACGTCCTTTAATAAATGAGCATCCTGCTCCAAAATCTAAATAAAAATGGAAACGACTCACCGGGATGTCTAACCAAACCTTTGAGGCTCCAACAACTGTACACATACTGGCACATCCTTCATGTTTCCTATTGTTCTCCCCGCTGGTAAATAGACCAGCTTCATTAGGACACTTACCAGCCATAAAGCCACTAATTCCACAATTAAAACACACCACTTCCTTATAGAATAATAATGTGGGGTCTCCATGAGACTGATGCACTGATAATGGTAACTTCGCACTTTCCTTCATCGAATTGCACTCTTTTACTTTGTGTCCGATTTTCCCACAAAAATTACACTTCACAGAAAACCGTAGACGTTTAGCTAGCTACATGGAAAGATCTTCGTGGGGTGTTGCAATTCTTCGTTCAGTGAATGAAAACGCTTTTAATTCCTTTTGTAACTGGCTTCTGGTTTTGATTTCCGTTGTAAGAGCCTACACTTGTAACTTGTAACCACGAATCAAACTATGCAGTATGCAGATACAGCTATTTTTTCTACACTTATTAACTACATCTCATTTTCATTATCGGTGCTGCTGTTGTTTCTTTCCCGCCAAGTCGAGCAGTAAATAGGTTTCTTAATTCTCACCATCTGATACCTGTAGAACACACCTGGGATAGACATTGAGTTGCACTATCTTTAAACACTTTGCTAAGCACCATAATAAGCGCACTAGGAGCATTTTCTGATATGCGAATGTCGACCGTTATACACTATGCACGGTAATCTGCACTGTTGTTTTCTGGGTCGAAAAGAGATAAAACACTTTCTTTCGCAAACGATTGTGGGCTCTTCATTTCTGGTATTAACACCATTAAGTTTTTCATTTTGATAAGCACTCGCCATTTGTTTTGTGAATTTTCTGTTGGTGGCTCGGAAGATTTAGATCGTTCAGATCCCACTCCTGATGTCGGAACAGGCAAAATTTCTCGATTGGTAGTATTTACTTGATTATTATCCATGATAATTAAAATAACAAGAACACTGAGTACAACTGGACATAATAACAATCTTTCAATTTTATTACAAGTCGAAAACGAATACACGGGCTGTCCGTTCTATTTCACAGTCAATACCGAAGTGTCCTCTTCAGCCGCCCCCTGCGGCAGGGATCATGCCAACACATGGCCCATTTTCCTAAATTTCTCAGAAACACCACTACATGACAGCCCGTGTCTACGTTCGATGATCTCACTCATCATCTCGACTTTAAACATGGTTTCTAAATCTTATTATTCTGCTAATACAAACAATATCAACATCTGTAACCTAATAGCCTTTTAAAAATGAACATGCACTAAACTTAAGGGTGACCATAAATTGTGCCTCTACGTCACCATAAATAAGAAATAATCGCCTTCAGGCGCCATCTCCGACATATATATGTACAAAATGTGAAGAATGGGCAATAATGGTGTATGCATGCTTAACAGCCGCGCGTGATCTCGTTTATTTTTTTTTTGTATGTAGTAAAATTCGTACCTATTATATTTTAGCTCCCTTCTTTTATTGTCGTCGTTACCTCTCTTCTGAGCAACATCTGGGGTCACGTGAAATTGGCATGTGCCACATGAATAACGAAAAGGGTGAAATATTCGGTAGGTACATTCTTTTGAGTTTACTTATAGGTACCTACTTATAATTAGTACAAAAATCATCCTTTTATTTATTTTTTTATTACATATATGAAATAGTTTCTATACATATGAAAAACAAGAAATAAAAAATTACGTTGCAGTACTTAATTATTTAAAAAATATAAGAATTGGTTCGCATTAGAAAATGATTTTCACATCTGATTTAGCAGCCCCCTTGCATTGTATTGCTTCTTTTAAAAATAAAAACTAAACAATAAACAAATGGGT
>CM055658.1:21352136-21376671 GCA_029378335.1 Agrilus mali | reverse complement strand
TTTATTATAAAAATGTATTTTTTTTTAAAACGTAGATAAAAGAAGTAAGAATTAGATGGATAGATAAGTTTTTAAAATTATAATATAGTTCATATTCTCCTTGGTATTGAAACTAATTATACAATTAGATAAAATATATACTTTAAATGTGAAGAGGTTTTACTTCAAGTAATTCTTATTCTTTTGTAGGCAACATTTTAAAATAAATTTTAAAAACTATAGGTATGTTGTAAAATAAGTAGAATATATTTATAGAAGAAAGAAAATACAATAAGGTAGAATAAAAAGGATTACTTTCAGTAATGATTAATTTTCTTGTAAAATTAATTTAATCATTAATATTAAATATAATAATTATACAATTAAATGTAGTATTAAATTTTACTGAGATTTCCTTAGTGATTTCAAAACTTTATGGCTTTTGTTATTCTTAGTTTTTTGTGGACAATATTTTGAAAGAAATTTATAGTTATGTTTTGTAAAATAGGTTTAATAATTTTGAAAATATATAGGAATAATTGAATTCTACAAGGTAGAATAAAAACTGTTTCTTTCAGTAAGGGCTAAAAACTACGAACTTTTCTTTTAAAAATTCGTACTTTCCTTGATTTTGAATGGGATAATTATCTAATCAAACATAATATCCAATTTAATTTTGGTTTGTTTTATAGAGATTTTCTCTCTAGTAAGAAATTTCCTTAGTGATTCCAAAACTTTATGGTCTTCTCTACTCTTAGGTTCTTTTTATGGTCAATATGTTGAAATTTACAAAATCATATCATGTTAAATATATTTAATAATTTAGAAAATTTATAGAAAAAGTAGAATTTCGTAAGTTATAAAAATAAAAATGGTCCTTTCAGTTAAAACCAAAAACCATGAATTCAATTAAATACATTTAATTTTTATATTATTATTTTATAGAGATTTCGTCTTCGTTAGCTTTCATATTCTTTTTGAGGTCAACATTTTGAATGAAATTTACAAAACCATAGTTTATGAAATGGGTATAATTTTTGAAGATTTATAGGAATAGTAAAATTCAACAAGGCAAAATAAAAAGGGTCTTTTTTAGATAGACCAAAAATTATGAATTTCATTTTTTACAAATTGAATGATTGAGCTAATTATTTAATTACTTAAATAGAAAAGTTAATGCTAATGGTGTTTACCGGTAATTTCAAAATGTTGTCATTTTCCTTACAGGGCCGTAGCTAGGGGGGGGCATTGTGGGGCAATACCCTTCCTTGAAATCACAATGCCCTACTTTAAAAATTCCAAAAACTAAGATAAATTATTATAATTAAATTGTTTGTGCATAGTTTGAGATAAAAAAAATTGTAGCGATAGGTAGGTATCTGAACTTTTCCGAACATACCACACTTTGTGACATTTATTTCATATTATAATAATTCTTTGTTCTGTGTATAGACGGCAATTAAAGCGCCATCACATGAAGCGATGGGTCTATTTAATTATATCTGTAATGCAGAGAGGATTCCCCGTAGCATATATTGCAATATGGGCTATATTGCAATATATGGTACGGAGAATCCCTTTTTAAACTAAAATAAACATAAATTAGAGATTTTTTATGATTGTTTGTAGTTTGGTTAAGTGAAGTGTACGGTAAAGTGTTTTAGTCAAAAATCGATACAATTGGTATTTTTATTGCTATAAATTGAAGATTCATTGATTTCGCGATGTATACCTACACGGGTTTTCTTTGGAGAAAAACGAGGAGTTGAAGAGCAAATTGACCATAAAGAACATCATTGCTCAAAACAGGTGGACAAAATACAATTGCTACTCCTAGTTCCATAGCAACAGGTTGGTCAACACATGTTGGTAATGTTAGCTGTGGTATTCCTTCTGATATTGCACAAAGTTTGCAGAAAAAATATGATCTAAATGGTATTTTCGGTCGTATCTATTTACTCGTATCACCCCATCCAACAATTAATTATTACCTCACTCTCACTCAGACGTGGATCTCTACATCCAAATTTGGAAGTTCAACCATCTTGTTCACTTGTTCTTCATCACTGAGGATTTAATAGTTCTTAGATACATGCTCATGCTCTGTCACAGAAATTATTTGTTTACTGCGAACGTACCGACCGGGGTCGATACTTTCTGGTCAAAATAGTGCTGGACAGGTAAACAAATAAAACAAAAATAAACCTTCGGAAGTATTTATTTATTCAAATAAGAAATTGTGATCGTCAATAGTGGTAGGACCTTTAGATTACGTTGTGATAATAATAGTAACTGAAAATCAGACTCTTTTATGAGTTCCGTACAAGCTATAGGTATTAACAAAGAAAAACACAAAAACCTGTTTAATTCATTTATTTTCTTTTCTATTACTGGGGAACCTGAATGATCCAACATATGTTGCAAAGGGTTGGGGAAACCCCAGGAAAACCCAACCAGATCATTATAACTTACATGTACCTTCAGAACGTATAAACACAATGTTTTTATGAGACTTTAACAAAAATGGCCGTAAGTTGGTTCTAGATAGAAGGGACAACAACGAGCTCTTTATGTGATAATTTAGGGCGGTAACGGGTATGTCGTAGTACAAGTGAGTACCAAATATGTAAGGGGGTTGGTACAGAGTATGACCTCGTCAAACCGTGCACCAACAATAAGTACAGGGGACCTCTCACATGTTCGTCTTGACCAGGGAGGAAGGAAGCCTTGCTAGACGGGACTATAACTGTGATTATAGCCACACCTGTAGTAAGCCATGTTCTACCTAGGTAGTTAGGTAAGACATGTTAGGTACCTGTTGTCTGAAATACACTGTGGGTTTGTGTGTGTGTGTGTGGGTATGCATACACTAGGTGTATATTATTTCAGGGTAATTGTATACACGGTGAGTGTTGGCAGGGTGGGGACATACACTGAGTGTATGTGTGTGTGTGTGCACTTTGTGCGTTGGTTTGTTTTGTACATTTTGTACATAGTGGGGATCCAACACTCGGTGTATGGGTTGTGTTTTATATACTTGGTATATGTGTGTGTATGTGAATATACCCTGTGTATGCATATAAGTATATAAATTTTGTGTGTATAGATGGTTTGTGTATTCAGAACAACAAAGCACGTCACTTACTAATGGACTTCCTCCTCTCGGACCAAGAGGTCTTCAATAGAGAGTATCTCCTTTTAATTTAGACAAAAATGTGTTAATGTATGAAACATTTGACACACCAGTTACCAGGCAAATGTTTGGGCTGCTCGATCTTTAGATCCAGCTTGTCGAGTGGTAATGTTTGATTAAACCAAAAATGGTTGTTGTCGTATCTACCTAGTATCAACCAGTTGCCAGAACTAAAACAAAGTAATGACGATTGAAATTGTACTAAGGTAAAAATTAATCATAAGTTTAACTGTAAAGTAATATCATAAAGTTGTTACCTAGAGTAAAAATAATCGAACGTATTTACAAATTAAAAGTAATCAATCGTAATAAACAGCACCTATAGTTAAGAGAATAAAACAACAAAAATAAGATTATTAAGAAAATTAAAGTTCATCACCTTTGGGCCATGGTAGCTATGTGGGAAAGAGATATATTAAGTCATAAATCTCAAGTGAGAAAACACAACAAAGACACAAACAAGTGTTAGTGGTTATACCTTCACTTTGTGGGTCGTTCACGGCGGGGTTCTCAAGTACTGCCGCAACGGGATCGGCTCGGTTGGGGGTCGTCATCGTGGACCGGGTGGCCGAACTGGAATGTCCTTTTTGAGAAACCAGTGACGGGACGTGGGGTTGGACGCTCTCTAATTTAACACGGTCCGCTGGGGCAGGGAACGGCCAGTGCGGGGGTGGTGGAATCGGCGGTGCGCTCTATGTGGGCCCAGAAGGTGGCTAAGGACCAAATAAACCAGCGACGGCGATGATTCGATTGGGCACCGTGGTCAGAGGTGATTCATGATGTCCATCAGGATGGAAAGTTGTTTGGACGGCGGAAACTCGCTCAGGGGATCGGAACAATTGAACCCAGACAATGGAACCGAGGGGCGGACGGAAGGCTCGAGGATGGACTTCCCCAGGTACGTCAGACCAAAACCAGGTGACGGTGGACTGCACTCTACAACAGCCTTTGGTTTGCCAGAAGAGATTTAGGTTAATTAATATGGAAGGGTTAAAGGACGTTCGCTCAGACTGACCGAGCCAGCCAATTGAACAGGTGGTAAAGGACGTTCGCTCAGACTGACCGAGCCAGCCAATTGAACAGGTGGTAAAGGACGTTCGCTCAGACTGACCGAGCCAGCCAATTGAACAGGTGGTAAAGGAACGTTCGCTCAGACTGACCGAGCCAGCCAATTGAACAGGTGGTAAAGGACGTTCGCTCAGACTGACCGAGCCAGCCAATTGAACAGGTGGTAAAGGAACGTTCGCTCAGACTGACCGAGCCAGCCAATTGAACAGGTGGTAAAGGAAGCTCTCTCAGACTGACCGAGCCAGCCAATTGAGCAGGTAGTAGGTAAAGGTAGGTCTCCCTCTTCCTTGCCAGGGTAGGTGGAATGTCGGAGACTGATTTTACTGGAGATCGCGAGTCCTTTTATACTCCAAAATTTACCCTTACCATCGCGTGAGAACCGCGCTCGCGAGCTTCCCCTTGCTTCACCTCAGCGCTAACACCTACAAGCTCAAATCAGGGTTGAAATATACCTATACTCCTCTTTTACATAACGCTCTTTCTTTCTAGCTATCCTAGTGTGTGTGTTCACACGCTCTCTATCGTATCCCCTGCCTGCTTACCTACCGAAAATACCTATCTGCTAACCTAGCTCTCGCTGTCTCTCTCCTAACATCGGAATACAGATAGCTACATCTCACTCGTGATCGGACATAAACCAGATGTAGGATGACGGTTACTGCACGCTGCAAAAATTTACACCAAATGCACGATTTTATGTGGCTTAAATTTTGAAGACAAAAATTATTATTTAATTTTACTGAATTAATTATCGTAAAATGTTAGAGAAAACTGATTCGGCTAAACTGACTAAAAGCACGAAAAGGATTAACTTTGACATCAGACCAACATTATAATAATAATAATATAGGAAATAAAGTAAACAAATGAAGGTATATTTGCAGAAATTAATAACACCTGGGTACAGGTGGTTACAGACGCCCCCGCGATTTGAGACGACTAGTTTGTAAGAATCTAGAGGAGCAAATCGATATTAGAAGATTTTAAGCATGGACCTACTGTGTAACTGAGAACGATGACAACAGTAGATTGAATGCGACTTAAACACAACTTACCCTGCTGGAAAGACCTGCTCTATTATTTTTGCCCCTTGCTTCCTGTAACTGTTTCTACTTGTGAAAGGACTTTGGATAAAACAAACCTGGCGGGCAAATTTGGGAAACAAAGAATTATGGATATGGGGTACTGACTGAGTGACAACCTTGTTAGAAGAAAATGATTAATGGGCGACATAATACGGGAACAAGTTGGACACGTTAAAATTTCCGTAGGGCTTGTTCGAATGTGGCTGAGAAATCTGGTAAACATTTGGATGAGGAATGCCTGTAACCTGATACGGACCAGAGAATAGTAGTGAGAACTTAGCAGCTGTTTTGTCGTTAGTACATGACTTCGGATTACCTCTAAGTAAAACAAGATCACCAATCTGAAATGAAAAAGTCTTTACCTTTTGTGGTTTTACCCGCTTTAAAGCCATCTTCGATAAAAATGCTCGAACTTTATCCTTTAATAGTAAAGGTATCAAAGGTTGTGTAGCAGGTAAGAACTTGCGAATGTTGGCGTCAAGGGAGAACTTCGGACGCTTGCCAGTGACCAACTCGTACGGGACGGCACCTGTACTGAAATGAGGGGAGCTGTTGAAACAATTCTCAAAATTCTTTATATAATTTGCCCAACGTGTATGTTGTTGATAACAATACGCACGACAAAAATCGACCTAATTCTCGCATGCATCATTCTGATGGGTTCGAAGCGGGATGACGGATAGATGAAAATGTGGGAACAATTCCTACTTCTCTTAACCCTTCCTTCCAAATACGAGAAGTGAACTGGGTACCATGATCACTTAAGATGAACTTTAGGCTTTAAGACCGGAACGACATCCTGGACAATACAATTCAAGGCGGCCCTAGCAGTAGCTCTTCTCAAAGGAAAAAAATTTAACAAATTTTGAAAAAACATCCACAACTACTAAAACAAAACGAACGCCCCCGCGTCCGGGCGGCACGGGTCCCCAAAAATCTACAGCTACCAGTTCACCTACAACAAAGCAGCACAAAAAAAAAATCATATAAAACAAAGGGTTGTGTTCCTTGTTAACACGAGCTTGTACGGATTGCATGACTCATTATCCTGGTCACGGCACCACTGCGACCGTACCGACCGGGGTCGATACTTTCTGGTCAAAATAGTGCTGGACAGGTAAACAAATAAAACAAAAATAAACCTTCGGAAGTATTTATTTATTCAAATAAGAAATTGTGATCGTCAATAGTGGTAGGACCTTTAGATTACGTTGTGATAATAATAGTAACTGAAAATCAGACTCTTTTATGAGTTCCGTACAAGCTATAGGTATTAACAAAGAAAAACACAAAAACCTGTTTAATTCATTTATTTTCTTTTCTATTACTGGGGAACCTGAATGATCCAACATATGTTGCAAAGGGTTGGGGAAACCCCAGGAAAACCCAACCAGATCATTATAACTTACATGTACCTTCAGAACGTATAAACACAATGTTTTTATGAGACTTTAACAAAAATGGCCGTAAGTTGGTTCTAGATAGAAGGGACAACAACGAGCTCTTTATGTGATAATTTAGGGCGGTAACGGGTATGTCGTAGTACAAGTGAGTACCAAATATGTAAGGGGGTTGGTACAGAGTATGACCTCGTCAAACCGTGCACCAACAATAAGTACAGGGGACCTCTCACATGTTCGTCTTGACCAGGGAGGAAGGAAGCCTTGCTAGACGGGACTATAACTGTGATTATAGCCACACCTGTAGTAAGCCATGTTCTACCTAGGTAGTTAGGTAAGACATGTTAGGTACCTGTTGTCTGAAATACACTGTGGGTTTGTGTGTGTGTGTGTGTGGGTATGCATACACTAGGTGTATATTATTTCAGGGTAATTGTATACACGGTGAGTGCTGGCAGGGTGGGGACATACACTGAGTGTATGTGTGTGTGTGTGCACTTTGTGCGTTGGTTTGTTTTGTACAGTTTGTACATAGTGGGGATCCAACACTCGGTGTATGGGTTGTGTTTTATATACTTGGTATATGTGTGTGTATGTGAATATACCCTGTGTATGCATATAAGTATATAAATTTTGTGTGTATAGATGGTTTGTGTATTCAGAACAACAAAGCACGTCACTTACTAATGGACTTCCTCCTCTCGGACCAAGAGGTCTTCAATAGAGAGTATCTCCTTTTAATTTAGACAAAAATGTGTTAATGTATGAAACATTTGACACACCAGTTACCAGGCAAATGTTTGGGCTGCTCGATCTTTAGATCCAGCTTGTCGAGTGGTAATGTTTGATTAAACCAAAAATGGTTGTTGTCGTATCTACCTAGTATCAACCAGTTGCCAGAACTAAAACAAAGTAATGACGATTGAAATTGTACTAAGGTAAAAATTAATCATAAGTTTAACTGTAAAGTAATATCATAAAGTTGTTACCTAGAGTAAAAATAATCGAACGTATTTACAAATTAAAAGTAATCAATCGTAATAAACAGCACCTATAGTTAAGAGAATAAAACAACAAAAATAAGATTATTAAGAAAATTAAAGTTCATCACCTTTGGGCCATGGTAGCTATGTGGGAAAGAGATATATTAAGTCATAAATCTCAAGTGAGAAAACACAACAAAGACACAAACAAGTGTTAGTGGTTATACCTTCACTTTGTGGGTCGTTCACGGCGGGGTTCTCAAGTACTGCCGCAACGGGATCGGCTCGGTTGGGGGTCGTCATCGTGGACCGGGTGGCCGAACTGGAATGTCCTTTTTGAGAAACCAGTGACGGGACGTGGGGTTGGACGCTCTCTAATTTAACACGGTCCGCTGGGGCAGGGAACGGCCAGTGCGGGGGTGGTGGAATCGGCGGTGCGCTCTATGTGGGCCCAGAAGGTGGCTAAGGACCAAATAAACCAGCGACGGCGATGATTCGATTGGGCACCGTGGTCAGAGGTGATTCATGATGTCCATCAGGATGGAAAGTTGTTTGGACGGCGGAAACTCGCTCAGGGGATCGGAACAATTGAACCCAGACAATGGAACCGAGGGGCGGACGGAAGGCTCGAGGATGGACTTCCCCAGGTACGTCAGACCAAAACCAGGTGACGGTGGACTGCACTCTACAACAGCCTTTGGTTTGCCAGAAGAGATTTAGGTTAATTAATATGGAAGGGTTAAAGGACGTTCGCTCAGACTGACCGA
Source organism: Agrilus mali (assembly GCA_029378335.1). Classification (NCBI taxonomy): domain Eukaryota; kingdom Metazoa; phylum Arthropoda; class Insecta; order Coleoptera; family Buprestidae; genus Agrilus; species Agrilus mali. The sequence goes on along the minus strand of CM055658.1, from coordinate 21,368,196 downwards.
GCCAGCCAATTGAACAGGTGGTAAAGGACGTTCGCTCAGACTGACCGAGCCAGCCAATTGAACAGGTGGTAAAGGACGTTCGCTCAGACTGACCGAGCCAGCCAATTGAACAGGTGGTAAAGGAACGTTCGCTCAGACTGACCGAGCCAGCCAATTGAACAGGTGGTAAAGGACGTTCGCTCAGACTGACCGAGCCAGCCAATTGAACAGGTGGTAAAGGAACGTTCGCTCAGACTGACCGAGCCAGCCAATTGAACAGGTGGTAAAGGAAGCTCTCTCAGACTGACCGAGCCAGCCAATTGAGCAGGTAGTAGGTAAAGGTAGGTCTCCCTCTTCCTTGCCAGGGTAGGTGGAATGTCGGAGACTGATTTTACTGGAGATCGCGAGTCCTTTTATACTCCAAAATTTACCCTTACCATCGCGTGAGAACCGCGCTCGCGAGCTTCCCCTTGCTTCACCTCAGCGCTAACACCTACAAGCTCAAATCAGGGTTGAAATATACCTATACTCCTCTTTTACATAACGCTCTTTCTTTCTAGCTATCCTAGTGTGTGTGTTCACACGCTCTCTATCGTATCCCCTGCCTGCTTACCTACCGAAAATACCTATCTGCTAACCTAGCTCTCGCTGTCTCTCTCCTAACATCGGAATACAGATAGCTACATCTCACTCGTGATCGGACATAAACCAGATGTAGGATGACGGTTACTGCACGCTGCAAAAATTTACACCAAATGCACGATTTTATGTGGCTTAAATTTTGAAGACAAAAATTATTATTTAATTTTACTGAATTAATTATCGTAAAATGTTAGAGAAAACTGATTCGGCTAAACTGACTAAAAGCACGAAAAGGATTAACTTTGACATCAGACCAACATTATAATAATAATAATATAGGAAATAAAGTAAACAAATGAAGGTATATTTGCAGAAATTAATAACACCTGGGTACAGGTGGTTACATTACGAATAGCTATTGAATGTACATCACTGACCTAGAGGTGAGTGATATACATGATGATTGATTTAGGAGCCCGTGCTTCAAGGGCAGATCAATTATGATCAATTTTTTACTTCCGCCCTACCTGTAACCAATGCTGCCCTACCTCAAATTCGACTCTAGCTACAGCCCTGTTTCCTTATGCTGACTTTTTTAGGTCCAAATTTTTAAAATTTATAAAATAATACTATATAAATAAAGCAGAAGATTCATAAGAAAATTTCATAGGTACATCTAGTAGAATAAAAAAAGACCTTCTTTGCTCCATCTTAATTTAGAGATATATTATATTACACGGTAAAAGATCTTCAGAATTATTATCTAATTAATACAAACTACGAATTAATCTATTAAAATGCCATAGATACAAAAATATAAATAAATTTTGCCAAAATTAATTTATATTTTAACTACTATTTATTTATCAAATTCGTATTTGGTGTTCATTTCAAAATGCGCAATTTTCCATCTGGATAGGTTTTTGCACACATGGCCACCACAACTTAAACAATTATGAGATTCATTATGAACTTCGCATCTGTGTTTGTGGTGATAAACACTTATCAAATAATAAAAAGCCGTTTCCGCAATTTCTAGATATGACAATAAATAGGCACTTACAATAAAAATTGTTATGGTTATGGGTTTTATCATTCAATTGCTTCTGTTTTTAATTGTACCTGCCTAGTTCGATACCCAAGTTGTCCTTTTTATTACTCATTAGTCACCAAAGAGACCTAAATTTAACATAATTCAAGTTTCTACAATTATTATGACCCCATTCCAATTATATTTTCTTAGAATTACTCTGCCACTTTACAGACAATAAGGTGTAGTGATGATTGTTAAAAGAGCATTGTAAATATAGATATTGGTCATTGATCAGTGTAATTGAAAGGCGTTTATTGATATTTTTATTAATAGTTACTTAAGGCAATCAGCACTATTATTGACTATTGAGAGTTGAAATGGCTATATTAATATTTCAAAACGTTATTTAATATTTAACCAGTATCTAATATTAGACGCAGTTAACAGATGTCAGTTAGTTCAGTCCTAATGAAATTTTAATACATATGTAGGGGCAATTGTTGAGACTCTTTTAATTTCAAAAATGAACACTTTCAACTAAACTAACAATAAGTTATAAAAATTTAACTTTAAAGGGATATTTTATAATGTTTTTTTTATTGTCAAAAATTTGGTCAATAAAGTCCGTTCCAGTTTTGTATCATAAAGTCAAAATTATAAATCTTTTACTTTATTTTGTATTAAGTATTGGCACAATAAATTAATTCACCCCTATACTTACTACAAGAATAAGGATACCCTTGTCCTTCCTGGCGAGTGGGAGATAATGAGCAGTGCAGGTACAATTTATAATGTTGTCGCATATTTCTCTTCCATTAGTTATAAGTTAAGTTAAAAAATGCTTCACCGAAAGATTTGCGAAAATTCAATTTCTACTACAGTAGAACCTCGATAAGATAAAGACCAAGGGAAACGTTGAAAAATTTGAGTTATTGAGGTTTTTACTTACTAAGGGTTTAAGTTAGGGAGTTTTTATTGGTTTATATTTTTACTTACAGAGGTCCGTTTATGAGCGTTGTTTAGAAATTATAGAGATAGACGAGGTAGGTTCAATGTAAATGAAACTTCGAAATGTTATTATGTACATACATACTTAATTTTAGGGTTAAAGGTAATTTTAATTAAGTTTATTTTATTCTACTTAAAAAGTTATAATTTTTTTTTGTTTCAAACAATTCACACTTTCTACATCAATTTTATTACTTACTGAGGTGCGATGCCTAAATTATTCGTTTAAATTATAGAGGGTTCGTATTTTAAGTAAAAGAGGTTTTGGACTCCGAGGGGAAGGGAACACAAAATTTTATGAATTTATAGAGGTTTTTACGTTATCGAGGTTTAAGTTATCAAGGTTCTGCTGTATTTCTCTTCTATGTTTGAAATTTGTAGAGTTGTCTCTTTTATTATTTTGTTGTACTACTGTTGTATGGACCTTTATAAACTACAGAGAGAGTGAGACAAACATACACAAACTATAAAAGTAGAACAGAAATGAGCAGAATTAAACTACTACCTGCATCACTTGTATTTCAATCTTATCAAAACTGATAGGGGTGTCCTTCTCTTTCTTACGGTAGGTATAGGGGCTAGTTAATTTATTGCGCCAGTAATAAATCATAAAGTAAAATATTTATAATTTTAACTTTATAATACAAAACCGGAAAAATTAAATTGAACGGTCTCTATTGATCGTTTACTTATTTAGTTTCAAGATAATTAATGTGCACACGAATGTCTAATCGTAAAATATAAAGGTAATTAATACACCTGTTTTGAATTGTAACTTTTGTTTAGACTACAAATAGTTGTTATCTTCCTTGTACATATTTATAGTAGAAAATATTTGAAATTTATATGGTGGCTCATTTCTAAACATTTACTGAAATCAATTTTATAAAATGATAGGTAATATGTATTTAAAATTTTATTTTGGTTCTAATTCCAATTGCGCCTATAAAAATGATTCTCATTTTTTATTAAAATGTGCATTTCAAAATTTATCTACAGCTTCGTTACAAAAAGGAAACGTTTTCTTAGCATTTTTTGTGTTTTAACTTGTCTTTTCATTAATATATCTATCTGTAAATAGAAATAAAGAGGGAGAAATAAGGAATATAATTTTATTTAACAGTACATCTAAATTCATACACAACTTTGGCCGTTTTCGCATTGTATTTTTCACATTCTATTAAGAAAATATTTCACATCTACGATAATAAACTATTGTATTCTTAAATTCGTAGACATATACAATAGACAATATTATATATAGGTACTTATTGAAAAAATAAGTGAAAAAAATAATTTGGTAACTATATTATGCTTTTTCAAAATTGCAAATATCGAGCGTTGTGCCATTCTACTGAAACATTTTTTTTAACATCCACTTTAGGTTTGCATTTAGTTTATATTTAAAATATATATATTTATATCTATATTTTTAAGTGGATTTTTAGTTTTCGTGTTTATTTTTTGATTACATAATCAACTATAAGCAATTGGTTTGCATATACTGACAATTCTTAGTTAGGTAATTCGTCTAGATAAGAAAGCTTCATCTAAAGCATTCTAAAAGTTTGTTTTCTTTTAATATTCGAAAAACTAAGTTGAAATAATCGTATCATAAGATTACGAAATTGATTATAACCAAGGCGTTAAATTTTGTTTGAGAATCAACTGAATGTGTAATGCATACTTTATAATAACTGAATATCATCAAACACTCTGTATAAAATTATGAATTTACTTTATTGCTTTTGATCAATCAGTTTTTTCTAAGTAATTTGATATTCTTAAAAAGCTCTAGTTTGACTTTGAAATTCTTAAGAAAAAACACTCTGTGTGTATTTTAATGTTTAATTTCGTTATGTTTTGAAGAAAGAAGAAATGGTGTTAGATAGTGCGAATATTGTCAGTTTGCAAACTTTTAAATTTTAACACTTATAAAATCACATGCTTTTAGCTGTGTTATAATAGTAAGTTTTATAAATAATCAGCGTTTTTCCCTAAAAATAATTTTTAAGTACACTTTAGCAGTTAATATAAAATGTACAAATGAGCATTGTTAGATCTATCATAAAATTCATTTCTATTTTGGCAATTTTATTATCACTTACATACACACCGAGGTACACGCAAAATTAAAATCCATTTTACGCTTAATTTATCCACTTCTCATATTCAAAATAACTTTTGCACATACGTATATAAAGTAAAGCATTGACCTTTTACTTTGTTCGGAGACATTCAAAAATAAGTCCAAATTGAAAGACCTTTTCAATCCATTCCAACATTACATCGTTAGATTTGTGTATTTAATAAATATATGATGATATATTTTTGTCAGGAAACAAGAAGAATATTTTTGGCAAAATTCTATGCATATTCTTGCCTTTCTTTAGTTTTAAATGAGTTTTTAGAATTCGTGTGGATGGCGTGGTTCTTCTTGTAAATATAATAGTTGTAATAATTTATTTAAAGTTATGTATTATATACGTCTATAATGATTACTTTTTACATCCAATGAGTTCAATTGGTTGATTGTCGGTAGCTCAATTGAAAAACAATAAGCGTTTGTTTTCTCTTTTAATTAATATGTTTATTAACTTCGCGCAAAGAATTACTTTAATAACTTTACTTATGACGCGTCGTATCGTCCCATTGCCAGATAAAGTAAGTACCTACAGTCTATTTCGTTTATAACGACGATGAAAGCACCATTAAATTCCTTCGCTATATCCGGAAATCGCTATACAAAAAGAAAGAGAAAAAAAAAATGAAAGAAGGAAATTAGGCAAGTAAAGTAGCCAGTAACTGATTCTTAGATTTAAGTTTATCCAACTTAACATTTTTAAACAATTACTACAACTGCTGACTATCTGTGAATGTACAAAAAAGAGTAAAAAGTTTTGTGTTTAAACTCGGTCGCAATATCAGTATGATATTTCTAGCATCTTGTAAATATCATCCGAAGTCGTTACAACCGAAGTCGTTATAAATGAAATCCACTGTACATAATATAATTAACTTAATGGACCTGAACTTCTTATGACATGTTTTTATAAAATCGTCAACTTCTACTGGGAATTTTAATTAAATAAAGAAGAAGTGAAAAGAAGATAATCCAAAAAAAAATTATCAGTTATATGATGATGTAGTCCAATTGATAGATCTCCACAGCGGAGGGTGGTAAAGTATAATAAATCAATTTAATCATTAGTTTCTAATAATGTCAAGAAATGCCAATTCTTGATAATTAATTTTAAAGTAAACAACGGGACACCAAAAAAGGTTTCTTTCGCAATCTCTCGTGCAATGACTGAGGAAATTAGGCAATTGGTCTAAAAAAAGTAAATCCATCAACACAATAGTTTTGTGGCCAAAAGGCTCAAAGTAAGACAACCAACAATAAATGTTTATGTACCAACAAAACATATGGCACTAATAATTTGTTAATCATAAACAATTTTTTGGTCAATTGAATATCATCGTCTGAAGTAGGTATATATAATTAGAAACCAATGAGTAATTTTCCCATTTTGATGTGTTATGAGCAAAAGAAAAGTAAAAAGTCAATGCTTCATAAAGTTTAAACCTAATTATTCCATCACGTACGTTTATTTTCATCATCAGACTCATCGTTTTCGTTGAGCAGCGGACTTTCATCGTGCACTTTCGATCGACTGCCTTTCTGACTCCCCGATCCCTTCTTCTGACTAGGAAAACTAGGAATGAAAATTTGGGAAAATGGTGTGGTGGGGGCCGAAATTGACATCCAGTTTTTCGGACCCTTCCCAAACATCACGTGTCTCTTTTCGCCACCGTAGGACTCGTTCAAAGGCATGTACATGGTCTTCGCTTTGCTTCGATGAAAATAGCTTCGCATCTTTTGTTCGTTAGTGATTTGTCCTTGCGGAAGAGGACTGCTTTGTTGAGGCAACTGTTGAATTTTATCTAGGATATCCCGCAACTCTCCCGTGGGACTGGTGGCTCTGGGTGGTGAATCGGGAGTTCCCAAATTGGCGAGGCTGCTCACGTCCGAACTGGTTATGCTATTGACTACATTTATGTCGTGCTGCTGATGACAACTAGTGAGAATGGCTAGGGGTAAGTGTGTTATGCTACTGGGGACGCAGACGGATAGATTTAAGAGATCAGTGAAGTTGTGATCGTCGTCGTGGGATTCGGATTCGACACTGAACCCGTTGCACAGGAGCGTCCTATTGAACCCCGTGCTGGAGGTGAATTTCCATCACAAACATCCGGTTTGTTCCTTGAGAACGTTTCCGCATTATCGAGAGCGAGCGATTTTTGAGGCGACGGTGCACAGGTACTGGAGGAACTAGGCTGTTGCGACGTTGCATTATTAGAATTATTAATAACATTGGTATTTACAAAACTATTGGAGTTGCAGACTGAACAAGTGCTACTACTGTTATTCCTTTCCGAAGTGTTATTTGCCGATTTTTGATTGACTACGAAGTTGTACTTTGTAGTTAAAGTACTGTGTGCGGAACTACTTAAAGGAATGCGAGCCGATGACATGACGACGTTCGAACTATTGGCCGATGTCGCCATGTTTTGGGTACTGATTTGCGATCGGACGCTGGGACTTCGATGACTTCCGGATTGATGTTCGCTGCAAGTCACCGATGATATCGATCTAGGAAACGATGCACCGCCTGCCGAATTCGTACCGTCGACGTGAACTTCTTCCAAACTACCAGTGCAAGAGTACGGAGGAGGTATAATTGTGTTGGCCTAAGAAATAATGCATATTTATTGATTATAGCTTAGTGCTTTTCATGATGGAATTCATTGGAGAAAAGAGCCAAAAAAAAATATACATGGTCTAACAAGTTTAACTATGCCAAATTATTCCTCTGAAAGATCATGGATAAACGAAATCACAACTGACTGACAGAAACTAGTGGAATATTGTAAAATATTCCAATATTGGGTAAAATAATAGGAGTACCTATTCTAAAATATTTCTTCTAAAATTTCTAAAAACAATTTTGACAGTCAGAATTATTTAAGAAAATTCAAAGGAGCCAGGAAAAGGATCCTAACAAAACGAAATTAGAACTGACTGACAGAAAGTAGTTGAATTTTTGAGGGTATTCTAAAATATTTGTTCCAAAGTTTTTTAATCATTTTGAAAATTCAAAGGATTCTGAAAAATAATCCTGAAGAAACGAAACTTAAGCTTATTGACAGAATGTGGTGAAAAGTTTAAGGATATTCTAAAATATTGTAATTCTTCAATAAAATTTTGAACCCATGGATTTTCAATTACATTTTGCTACTCAGTTACTCAATCTACTCCAAAACATTCTAATTAAGTCTCTTAAGAGACCAATGTGTTAAAAAATAATTTTTGTTGCTAAACACCACAAGTATTAGATAATACCAAGATCTGTTAATGTTATTATCAATAGGACACCAAGGACTATGTACCATCATAACCCCCAAGGCGGAGATGAAGGGTAGTACCTTTCCGCATTGACTTTTATTGATTAGGATAAAACTACTTTCTCGTGTTTTTACGAATGCAATTTTCTTTGAAGACTGGTTTAAATATTGTATGTAAAAAATAAAAAACGATAACGGATACGAATTTAAATTTTGTAAAGAAACGAGCAAATGCCTCGTATAATTTTCTCTCTGCCTATTTACGTTGTGGTATCCGATGGTCATCTTTAATCCTTTAAATATTTTACGCACGCTTCTTTAAAAAAAAAAAAAAATTTTTTTTTTATAGTTTTTCGATCATGGTATTACAAAATTATTTGTTAAATTTTCTGATAGCTTTCTGAATATTTGCCTGCATTTTACGTGAGTAAAATAAACTAAACAACCACATTTTTTTTTTTTGTTTCTGTGTGGTCTGCATAGTTTTACTATTGGTGTTCAGGCGTTTCGCACACATGGGGTGTAATAACCATAAATACTCTTGAGCTGACGTGAGACATGTTCTCGTTTAGTTAAAATTTTGGTACTTGTCTCGTAGATCGATTTCCTGTGGGAATTTTTCTTAGATGCGGCGTGGGTTCGATTGGTTTTGATGACGTATTAGTGCGAGTCTTTAAAAGGGCTGCGAGGTGATTTTTAAGGCATTCAATTCATCCAATTCAATTCGATATATTCATTCCTGGTTCATATTCAATTCTGATTCAGATTTCAACAATCATATTCAATTCAATTAAATTTATTTCAATTCGTATTCAAAATCAGAGATTATAATTTGTTTTGTGTCTTTATTTGTATTTTGTGTATTTTTGAGTTTTCTGTGTTTTTGAGTTTTTGTTTCAAATTGGATTAATTACTTACATTTCTAACAGGTATGATAATTATTTTATTATTCTAAATTAATATTATTTTGTTTTATAATTTTTATAATTTTAATTGTTTCAAATTTAATTTCACTTTTTATTATTTTCTTTTATAACTATAGAAATTCTGTTCAATCATTTATACAATTTTAAAATAATTACAATTCAGGTAAATCTCTCTAAATTAAATAAACTACAATTTTAAAATAATTTCAATTCAGGTAAATCTCTCTAAATTAAATAAACAAATTTTTTTTTTTTATATATATTTGCAATTCAGGTAAATCACACTAAATTAAATAAATTACATTTTTAAATTAATTTTACTTCAGGTAAATCTTACTAAATTAAATAAATTACATTTTTAAATTAATATCAATTCAGGTAAATCATACTAAATTAAATAATTTACAATTTTAAAATATTTTCAATTCAGGTAAATCTTACTAAATTATATTTTTTTTTAATTATTTCACTTAAAAGGTTTTTCAGGCTTAACATTAATATTTCATTTTTCATCCTTTAGTAATTTGTGTATATTTTCGGAAGGGGTAAAACATTTTGTGGTTCAATCTAAGTATGAAATGCCTTGTTGTTAGTACTAATATTTTCTCCCGTGGTGATTTTGGGAGTATTTACGCAACTTGTACTTTATACACATATTTTTATTTTATTCTCAACGTTATCTGGATTGCTTCCTTAGGGACTCCAGACTTTATTTATTTGTTTTGCGTATGCCCAAATCACATTTTTATTTTCAACGTTATCTGGATTGCTTCCATACTGGACTCCAGACTCATAAATTAACTAACAAATATGTTTTTGGTTTTGAAATGTGCTGCTGTTTGTAGGGATTGAATTTCAAATTGTGCCAAAAGTTATTAAACATTCGGAAATTATAATCAAATTTGGGTGATTTACATTTTGTGAATTTTTCATAAGTTTTTCTAAATTTTCTTACACAAATTATTTTTCATTTTTGTTGAGCCTGAGAACTACAAAATTTTAATTTATCTTTTCCAAGTTATTTTTACTTTCATCTTATTTGAAAATTTTTTAAATTTTTTTTTTACAACAATTTCTTATTGATTATTTTACATATATTTTATTCTATTTCTTATTGTTTTTTTTACCCTTTTATGTGTTTTTGTGTACCCTGATTTTTATGTGTTTTATTGAATTTTCTTATTGATTTTATTTTTATGTGCCTTTTATTTTGTGTTGGTTTAACCCTGCAATTACATGTTTTACCTGATTTTATTTTTACACTGGATATTTTGATTTTTATGTGTTCTACTTGATTTTATTTTTGCATTGGATTTTTTTTTTATTTACATGTGTTACCCTGGAATTTATTTTTATCTGGATATTTTGATTTACCATTTTACTTGGATTTGACATTTTTATTTACTTGTGTTTTTCATGAATTGATTTTTACCTGGATATTTTGATTTACCATTTTACTTGGATTTGACATTTTGATTTATTTGTTTTTTTTCCTGATTTTATTTTTGCATTGATATTTTGATTTACCATTTTATTTGAATTTAATATTTTGATTTACCTGTTTTACTTGAATTGATTTTTACCTGGATATTTTGATTTACAATTTTACTGGAATTTGATTTACCTGTGGTATTACTTGAATTGATTTTTACATTGGATATATTGATTTTCATGTGTTTTACTTGAACATATTTTTACATTTGATATTTTGATTTACATGTTTTTCACTGGAACTTATTATTTTTTATATTTGATATTTTTATTTATTTGTGTTTTATTTGAATCTATTTTTACATTGGATATTTGATTTATATGTGATTTACTTGGATTTGATATTTTGATTTTTATGTTTATTTGATTTGTTTTTAAATATTTGAGTGGCTGAGATCGTGGTTTTCTCTGTCAGGCTCTTTTTCCACGCTAGCCACAGGCTGAGTCTGACACTCTCATTTCCAAATTTACATTTGATTTTGATTTTGAATTAAAAAGTAGGAATGAATTCATTGTGTTTCATTTAACCTTGTTCCTCTAATGGTAAACCTGTACCAGAGTACAATTTGTCATTTTTGGCAAGACCTGGCTTTTCAACACAACGAAGGGTAAGAAGTTTTTGACGATCACGTTGGCCTAGGTAAGTTACACTACAGATTTTGGTGCCGTGACCAGGATAATGTACTTTGGTTGGGTCATTTTGAGGAACAAAAGAGTTATCAAATTTTATTTTTCACATTTTGTTTTGTTCTTTACAATCGTACTGCTGTTGTTTTTACATTTCTAACAGCATGAGTACTAACAAGAGTCCAGGGGCGCTTCCTGTGGACAACTCAGGTTTGACTTCCAACCCACTCATCAGAGTACTCTCAGACATAGTGCTCTACATCAACCAACCCTTTCAACTGGACACAACTTTAACCCTGACGGTAGTATTGATTGGAAACGTATTGTTCTGGCATTTGCCAATAAACCTAGTGTACCCACGTCATTTTCTCGTGTTTTTCTGCTAGTCAACCATTTAGTTCAACCAGTTATCCTTGGTATTTATTGTCTTCATTTGAATCATACTAAAATAGATTACACCACTAATCCCCTTGTCATTAATAGTATTTCTGGTAGTTTTTCATTACATTTTTGAGTCCTACTCAGTCTTTACAACATTCTTCTGTAGAATATCCTTCCAACGAAACAGTAAACAACACATTGAAACCTTTGCTATGTGTACTACTATTTCTGTTCCATTCGGCTTTGCTTCAATATGAATGCCCGTGAGGATTTTGTTCAAAAAGTTGAGACCCTTTCATCACACACCAGAATTCCAGAAATCAGATTTGTTACAATTTTTAATTAAATATCAGCTCATCTTCAACCAAAACCCTGTAGTAACCAATAAGTATTTTCATCATATTCAATTACACGATACCAGTCCATTTAATAAAAAGTCATACACTTTTCAAGTCTTTCTTTTTGGGTTAAAAACTTCTGTTGGCTCATTTACTCGTGCCATGGATGTTATTTTGGGTCCTGAATTACAATCTCTTGTTTTCAAATATGTCGACGAGTTGCTTGTTGTATCTACATCTTCTCTCTGAGCATCTCAACCATCCACAACAGCTGTTTTCAAAAGATTACAATTTCTTAAACAAGAAGTTAAATTTCTCGGTCACATTTTAACAACTAGGGGCGTCCTTATTGACCCTGATAAAACCCAAGCCATCATTTTCGGTCTAAAGAAATTCCGAATAGTCATTCTTGTACATAAACTAATTATCAAAACTGATCATCGTTCTTTGAAATTCCTAAAACAATGTCGTCTTCTAAATGATCGTTTAACAAGGTGGATGATGTACTTAAATTAATTTGATTTTGAAATTGAACATGTCCGAGGTCGTGATAACATCGTTGCTGATACTTTGTCCTGTTTCCGTTTCGCTCCTGGTTTAATTGATACTCCTTTAATTTCCGACAATCAACCGATAGCAATACCTCTTACCTCTGATTATATAGCTGGATTTCTCGAACTTGACTATCTCAATAATTTGCATGTGAACATCAAATCAATGACTCTTTTCTCCAACCATTGCTTTTCTCACTTCAAGGTTTCATAGATTCTCCACAACAATTACCCAAATTGGTTCAACCAGAAGTTTTAACAGATGACACCATCATTGGCTATTATCAACAATATCGACATTTTTTTTTTTGTTTTCCACCCTTCTGTAACTGTTTCTTTTCCTGTAACCAAAATTACCCTTTTCTGTTGCGCGTGCGAATCTCAAAATTGAAGACCGGTTTCTCACTGACAGATTACCATCTGCATCTCCAAACCAATCTTCAAAGGGGCGTTCTGTGGTATCCGATGGTCATCTTTAATCCTTTAAATATTTTACGCACGCTTCTTTAAAAAAAAAAAAAAATTTTTTTTTATAGTTTTTCGATCATGGTATTACAAAATTATTTGTTAAATTTTCTGATAGCTTTCTGAATATTTGCCTGCATTTTACGTGAGTAAAATAAACTAAACAACCACATGTTTTTTTTTGTTTCTGTGTGGTCTGCATAGTTTTACTATTGGTGTTCAGGCGTTTCGCACACATGGGGTGTAATAACCATAAATACTCTTGAGCTGACGTGAGACATGTTCTCGTTTAGTTAAAATTTTGGTACTTGTCTCGTAGATCGATTTCCTGTGGGAATTTTTCTTAGATGCGGCGTGGGTTCGATTGGTTTTGATGACGTATTAGTGCGAGTCTTTAAAAGGGCTGCGAGGTGATTTTTAAGGCATTCAATTCATCCAATTCAATTCGATATATTCATTCCTGGTTCATATTCAATTCTGATTCAGATTTCAACAATCATATTCAATTCAATTAAATTTATTTCAATTCGTATTCAAAATCAGAGATTATAATTTGTTTTGTGTCTTTATTTGTATTTTGTGTATTTTTGAGTTTTCTGTGTTTTTGAGTTTTTGTTTCAAATTGGATTAATTACTTACATTTCTAACAGGTATGATAATTATTTTATTATTCTAAATTAATATTATTTTGTTTTATAATTTTTATAATTTTAATTGTTTCAAATTTAATTTCACTTTTTATTATTTTCTTTTATAACTATAGAAATTCTGTTCAATCATTTATACAATTTTAAAATAATTACAATTCAGGTAAATCTCTCTAAATTAAATAAACTACAATTTTAAAATAATTTCAATTCAGGTAAATCTCTCTAAATTAAATAAACTAATTTTTTTTTTATATATATTTGCAATTCAGGTAAATCACACTAAATTAAATAAATTACATTTTTAAATTAATTTTACTTCAGGTAAATCTTACTAAATTAAATAAATTACATTTTTAAATTAATATCAATTCAGGTAAATCATACTAAATTAAATAATTTACAATTTTAAAATATTTTCAATTCAGGTAAATCTTACTAAATTATATTTTTTTTTAATTATTTCACTTAAAAGGTTTTTCAGGCTTAACATTAATATTTCATTTTTCATCCTTTAGTAATTTGTGTATATTTTCGGAAGGGGTAAAAAAATTTTGTGGTTCAATCTAAGTATGAAATGCCTTGTTGTTAGTACTAATATTTTCTCCCGTGGTGATTTTGGGAGTATTTACGCAACTTGTACTTTATACACATATTTTTATTTTATTCTCAACGTTATCTGGATTGCTTCCTTAGGGACTCCAGACTTTATTTATTTGTTTTGCGTATGCCCAAATCACATTTTTATTTTCAACGTTATCTGGATTGCTTCCATACTGGACTCCAGACTCATAAATTAACTAACAAATATGTTTTTGGTTTTGAAATGTGCTGCTGTTTGTAGGGATTGAATTTCAAATTGTGCCAAAAGTTATTAAACATTCGGAAATTATAATCAAATTTGGGTGATTTACATTTTGTGAATTTTTCATAAGTTTTTCTAAATTTTCTTACACAAATTATTTTTCATTTTTGTTGAGCCTGAGAACTACAAAATTTTAATTTATCTTTTCCAAGTTATTTTTACTTTCATCTTATTTGAGAATTTTTAATTTTTTTTACAACAATTTCTTATTGATTATTTTACATATATTTTATTCTATTTCTTATTGTGTTTTTACCCTTTTATGTGTTTTTGTGTACCCTGATTTTTATGTGTTTTATTGAATTTTTTTTATTGATTTTATTTTTATGTGCCTTTTATTTTGTGTTGGTTTAACCCTGCAATTACATGTTTTACCTGATTTTATTTTTACACTGGATATTTTGATTTTTATGTGTTCTACTTGATTTTATTTTTTTCATTGGATATTTTTTTATTTACATGTGTTACCCTGGAATTTATTTTTATCTGGATATTTTGATTTACCATTTTACTTGGATTTGACATTTTTATTTACTTGTGTTTTTCATGAATTGATTTTTACCTGGATATTTTGATTTACCATTTTACTTGGATTTGACATTTTGATTTATTTGTGTTTTTCCTGATTTTATTTTTGCATTGATATTTTGATTTACCATTTTATTTGAATTTAATATTTTGATTTACCTGTTTTACTTGAATTGATTTTTACCTGGATATTTTGATTTACAATTTTACTGGAATTTGATTTACCTGTGGTATTACTTGAATTGATTTTTACATTGGATATATTGATTTTCATGTGTTTTACTTGAACATATTTTTACATTTGATATTTTGATTTACATGTTTTTCACTGGAACTTATTATTTTTTATATTTGATATTTTTTTTTTATTTGTGTTTTATTTGAATCTATTTTTACATTGGATATTTGATTTATATGTGATTTACTTGGATTTGATATTTTGATTTTTATGTTTATTTGATTTGTTTTTAAATATTTGAGTGGCTGAGATCGTGGTTTTCTCTGTCAGGCTCTTTTTCCACGCTAGCCACAGGCTGAGTCTGACACTCTCATTTCCAAATTTACATTTGATTTTGATTTTGAATTAAAAAGTAGGAATGAATTCATTGTGTTTCATTTAACCTTGTTCCTCTAATGGTAAACCTGTACCAGAGTACAATTTGTCATTTTTGGCAAGACCTGGCTTTTCAACACAACGAAGGGTAAGAAGTTTTTGACGATCACGTTGGCCTAGGTAAGTTACACTACAACGTAACAATATTTGCAAATAGGTAATAGAAAATAGAATACATTTTAATGAAGGTAAAAGCCAACGGCAGACATTTATCATACTAAATACAGTATTTGCATTACCAATTGGCGGTGTATGCTGATCACATTATCACAAGAAAATAATGTACCTACCCATTGTAGTTCAAAAAGGTACCAATTGTAACTGTGCACCCTATTATAACCAATATATATTTATTTGACTTACCTCGTTAACAGAATGAATGAAACTAGAACCCAAAGAATCCATTGTGCTGGTTGCAGAAAGGGAACCTTTAAAAAAGAAAAACAATATATTCAAATTATACACTTTTTACGAAAGTCCTCCTTCATATTTTACCTACTGGCCTAACGATGTAATTTCTGAAATACTGAACCATGAGGTACCCTGTAGTACCACCCCATTTGTGGTTTTGATCGTTTGATATTCCATTGTAACTTATTACAAGGGGATACATGTCAGGC